>LOEQ01007787.1:16795-51970 GCA_001685075.1 Bramus lutescens | reverse complement strand
GTGTAATTCTGATAGGTTTGCCTTTATATATTACTTGGCCTTTTTCCTTTGCAGCTCTTAATATTCTTTCATTATTCTGTATTTGTTTTGATCCAGTCTATCTGGTGTTTTGTAGGCTTCTTCTATCTTCATGGGCATATCTTTCTTTAGGTTGGGAAAGTTTTTTTCTATGATTTTGTTGAATATATTTTCTGTGCTTTTGAGTTGGACTTCTCCTTCTTCTATACCTATTATTCTTAGGTTTGGTCTTTTTATGGTTTCCCATATTTCCTGGATATTTCCTGTTAAGATTTTGTTAGATTTAATATTTTCTTTGACCAAGAATCTATTACCCTTATTGTATCTTCAGCACTTGAGATTCTCTCTTCCATCACTGTATTCTGCTATTTATGCATTTCTGGTTCCTGATCGTTTCCTCATACTTTCTGTTTCTATAATATCATCAGTTTGTGTTTTCTTTGTTGTCTCTATTTCAGCTTTCACGTCTTGAATTGTTACTTTCATCTGTTTGATTGCTTTTTCTTGGTTTTCTTTAAGGGATTTGTTGATTTTTTTCCAATTTTTTGTTTGTCTTTTCCTCCATTTATTTGAGGGAATTTTTCATTTCCTCTTTAAGGGCCTCAAACATTCTCCTAAAGTCATTTTATAGGTCATTTTCTTCTGCTTCATCTGTATTTGGTTGTTCAAGTCTTGCTGTTGTAGGGCCACTAGTTTTTATTGTATTCATGTTGCTCTTTGTGGTACTGAGTGTGTTCTTACCTTTTCTAACATTCTTTTCCTCTGATTGTGTAGTTGGGGCTGTCTGTGTCTCTGGTGATCAGTGTTCCAGGTGCCAATGGATCTAAGGCTTAGATGGTTGCTCCTCGAAATGCAACGAGGCCTATGATTCTAGTCACCCTGGAGGTCACTCAGTGTTTCTGGAGGTTGTTCAGTGCTCTGCTCCCAGGGGTCACTTTACAGTACTGGGGGTTGTTCGGGCCTGCTCCCACAGAGGTTGCTTGCTTGGGGCTGCTTCTGCAGAGGTTGCTGCCTTGCACATGCTCTGGCAGAGGTGGCTGGTTCAGGCCTGCTCTGGTGGAGGTGGCTGGTTGGGGCCTGCTACCTCAGTGGTAGCTGACTCACACCCAGTCCCACAGAGGTCTCTGGCTCAGGCCTGCTCCTTCAGAGGTCCCTTACTCGTGCCTGAACCTGCAGAGGTCTCTGGCACAGGCCTGCTCCCTCAGTGGTCGCTCCCTTGTCGATCATAGGCTCTTGAGAGAATCTACAACTGTTGCTTTGACAGATAAACATGATGTAATTCTATATTTTGAATATCCACAGGTTAGTCCTGCTCTCAAGTTCAAATCTCTCCCTGCCATGATAAGCAGGTAATGTTGAGAGTAGTAACCTGGCAGTGTTAGTAATAAGTGTAGATGTGCATGTGCACACACACACATGCACACATATACACACACATACATGCACACACAGACATACTGACAGACATGAGGCTATAGCACTTTTAAAACCTCTGAACTAGTGTTATTGGTTGTTTTCTTACTCTTTTGGCTTTTGGGGGCCTGTCATCCAGTTCCCAAATAAATTCAAGGAGGCTTATTATTTACTTACAAATGTTTGGCCTTAGCTTGGCTTTTTTCTTGTCAGATTTTCTTGAATTATCCTATCTACATTTTACCTCTGCACTTTAACTTTTCTTTATTTCTATATATCTTTTCTTTCCTTCTTATTTCTTGTCTGGCTTTGTGGCTGGGCGACTGGTCCCTTCTTTTCTTGATCCTCAATCTCCCTCCCAGTTTTCTCCTCCAATTTATTCTCTCTGCTTGCCAGTCCTGCCTATCCTTTCTTCTGCCTTGCTATTGGCCATTCAGCTCTTTATGAGACCAATCAGCTGTTTTAGACAGGCAAAGTAACAGAGCTTCACAGGGTTAAATAAATGTAACATAAAATAATGTAACACATCTTTGCATCATTAAATAAATGTTCCACAGCATAAACAAATGAAACACAGCTTTAACTAATATTCTACAACAAACTAGAATTACAAACAAACCATGACAGTGGCTGTTTCTGATGATGGTGAACTCACTAAGCCTTGTTGAACTTGTTGCACAGTGACCTATGGGAGTCCAGGGGGATGTACTGAAGGATAGAATGCATATAGATTCCAGGTGAGAGCCAAGATCTACTAGTATGTGAAGAGATGACCGTGGAGTAGGCTAGACAGACAGCTGCGCTGTTGCCAGGTATATGCTAAGCTAAACATCAATCAAAAGGCAAGCCCAAGAAGACACTTTTACTGCAACTTTACTAAGGGTATGCATGTTGTGTGTCTTCAATGACCATTTTTTACACAGTTTCTTGAGCAGAAATGGACCAGAGAACCTCTTTACAAGACATGCCACATTGTAGGGAGTGAAGGAAGAAAGTCTGGGGAACTGTGAGGTAGTGACTGAGCTCTGTGGTCCTTCTGTTGCCTTTGTACTTTGTCAGCCTGTCTTATCCATACACACTGAAGTAACAGGGAACCAGTATGATTAGAAGGTTGGCTAATAATAAGCCCTCAAGGTCTGTGCACACATTAATCTAAAAATTGACAAGAATCAAATAAATACTATAGAGCTTATGGGGGCAAGGCCAAACCACAAAGAACATGTGGGAGGTAGCAAGTTAAGGTCGTGGCCAACCAGGGAAGTCAGTATGATAGATGTTGAAATTTGAGGCAGGCCTTGAAAAAGATGAAGTCATATTTTTCTGCAAGGAGACACGTGACAGAGAGCGAGCCAATGAAAGGGATGTGTTTCTGAAATCAGGACCCTGTGTAGGGATGTGAGCCCAGAGAAAAGCCCAGCTGGTGGAGAGAATGAAATGCCAACGGAGAGGTTTTAGCATTGATCTAACAGACAATGGGGAACAGTTTCCATTTGTCAAACAGGTGGTGCTAATGAATTTCGAGTACTTAGGAGTCAATCAGCTGCTCAGCGACAAGTTGGCAGCTAAGAAGTTTTAATTTATTAAGGAGCACTTGTTTTGGAGAAGTGCTTCCCCATGGGCTTGATAACAGTCGCTCTGGGGCGACTGCTACAAGTGAAGATCGCGGAGCCCCTCTTGTGGGGCTTATGTTTTCCTGGTTTGAGATCAGAAGCATTATTTCTTTTTCAAGCTCACAGGATGCGTCTCATTCATTTACACATAGCTCTATTCCAGGTAGTTAGAAAATGTGTTCAATAACAGATTTTACATTTTCTCCCAGGGGACTTTCAGTTGGATTATACAGGGGGCAGGGAAATCAAGCCTTGGCAAGGAAATCCAGGACTCTAATGAGCTTCATTTAGGCAACTTGACAGGTAACATGTGATGGCTTTAAATGTATTCTCCAACTAATTGTGTATTTTATTTCGCTAATTAATTCCTGAATTATAAGATCTATTAAAATGAACGCTTATACAGATTAAAATAATGTATTCCACGAAAAATTAGAGTAATAGGGAATGTTTTATAATAAAACGTCTTTATCACCACCACCTGCCTTTCCTAGCAATGGAGGCGCTTCCTCCTTATCACCAGTAGAGGGAGCAATAACTCTTACTAGAAATAGCGCCTTTCTTCCACCAGAAATAACGTCACGTCTAAAACCATCATACTCTTGAACTTGTAATTAATACATAGATAGTGTAATGCTGTGCATTTTTCTTTCATAATTTAAACTTACAGATTAATAAGAGGTCCAGCTCAATGGATTGCATTACAGGTTATGTGTGGCCCTTTGCTGGCCTTCCCTCTTGCTTGTACTGTCCACTCTCTGAGACTGGTGACTACCACTTTCTGAATGTTATCCTCTGGTCTACTGACCTTCTATATAGCATGCTTAGCTTCATTGATCAGCTCTCCTGTTATCTTATATTCATTAGAAAGAATAAATCGATTCCATTATTCTACTAGATATTGCACCTGGAATTTCCAGATAAAATACAGAATCTCAAATGTATAATTCTTTTTTTAGTATAGGTTTATATCTAGAAATATTTGAGACATGCTTATGTGAACATTTGTTTACTTAGAGTTTATACTTAAATGGACATTTGCCTCTTTGATAAATCTGCTAATGGATTATAAGCACAATGACTGCGGTTGTCTTGTTCATATTCATGATCACAGAATTCTAAGTCAGTTCACTGTGGCTGCTCAATAAATCAAAGGGTCAAACCGTGACAAGGGACTAAGTTATTTTTGAATGCAGTATCGTCTTTTGAATCATTGGCATTAATAATACATTATTATGTTGATAGAGAATTTTTATTCATTCTAAAAAGAAACATTCTTGTAAGAAAGAAAGCACTGTGTACTAAGTAGAAATTAAAGTATTTAAATATAAAAATTGGAGGGAACATCAAAAGATATTTAAGCGCCTTAAAATAGTTCTCTGAGTTGTTGAGAAACATTATGCAGGTTAAGAAAATTCTCTTCTAAAATGATTTTGTATTCTCTACAAGAAAAAATGCATGTTTTAAAATATGTGTCATGTATGAAATTAAGACAAAAATTATAAAAAGATGCTACAAATACAATTCATTGTTAAGAATAATGAGTTTATTCTGTTACTTTGCCAGAAATGGAAGCAAGAGGAAAAATTGCCAAAGTACTGCCCTGTTTGAATAAACACATTCCATATAATTATTTAAAAATATCTGTATGTCCAGTTACTACAAGACAATGCTGGAGTGCCATGACTTTTATTAGCAGGACTACGGATTGAACCCAGGGTCTTGAGATTACAAGACAAGTGCTCTATCACTGTCTTAGCTACTGTTTTATTGCTGTGAAGAGACATGACCAAAGCAACTCTTAAAAAATAAGATAGAGCATTTAAGTGGGGGCTTTTTTATAGTTTGAGAGGGTTAGTCCATTATCACCATGGCAGGGAGTGGGGCAGCATGCAGGCAGGGCTAGAGAAGTAACTAAGCTTTGTATCCTGATCTGAAAGCAGGAGAGACAGAGACAGAGAGAGAGACTCTCTCTCTCTCTCTCTCTCTCTCTCTCTAGAGAGAAGAGAGAAGAGAGGAGACTGAGCCTGCTGTGGGCTGTTGAAACCTCGAAGCCTACTCCCAGAGACATGCCTCCTCTAACAAAGGCACAGCTGCTTCAGTAAGACTCCTAAACAGTTCATCAACTGGACAGAAGCATGCAAACAAACCTATGGGGCCATTCTCATCTAAGCCACCAAAGACACCAAGCTATGGCCTTAGCTTTCTTCACAGATTCCTTAAGCTTCTTAATTTATTTATCTAGAAAAACAATACGGCTGCCAATCATAATTTTCCCCTAATTACATTTGAACACTACTCCCAGAAGGAAGCCTTAGGTCACACAGTTTCATAGGTAAAGTTCCATCATAGTCAATATGACATGGCGTTGGTATTATGAGAGAGATGAAAATATACCAATACAATTAAACTTAAAAAATAACAGGGCTACGGAGATGGCTCAGTGGTTAAGAGTACCTGCTGCAGCTGGGTGGTGGTGGCACAGGCCTTTAATCCCAGCAATCGGGAGGCAGAGGCAGGCAGATCTCTGTGAGTTCAAGGCCAGCCTGGTCTACAAGAGTTAGTTCCACGACAACAGCCTACAGTGGACAATATACACATAACATTGTAAGTGAGTCTACTCGGAAGACAATTTGGACCACACTTTTGAATAAGAAATACAATTTGTAACAATAAATACGGCTTTTTTCCCCAATTAGATAAGAATTTCAAAACTGTAAGGTATTTACTTGATGTCAGTGTTC
The DNA here is from genome assembly GCA_001685075.1 of Bramus lutescens. Classification (NCBI taxonomy): domain Eukaryota; kingdom Metazoa; phylum Chordata; class Mammalia; order Rodentia; family Cricetidae; genus Bramus; species Bramus lutescens. Next base: position 46,185 of record LOEQ01007787.1, on the reverse strand, counting down.
TTCATAGACTATTGGCACACCCATTCTAGAAAATACTTGGGTGAGAGATGTTTTAGTTGGCTGAGATCTGTCTCTTCCATCATACCCTGCCATCTCTGCAAGTGGGGTCATGGACCCATAGTCCCCAGTGGAGGAGGCCTATACTTCCTGTGTTCATGTCAAAGGGACTCCTCTTCTCCACTCCTGTACTTCCTGTGTTATGTCAAAGGGACTCCTCTCCTCCACACCTGTACTTCCTCTGTTATGTCAAAGGGACTCCTCTCCTCCACACCTGTACTTCCTGTGTTCATGTCAAAGGGACTCCTCTCCTCCATGCCTACACTTCCTCTGTTAATGTCAAAGGGACTCCTCTCCTCCATGCCTACACTTCCTCTGTTCAGGTCAAAGGGACTCTTCTCCTCCATGCCTACACTTCCTGTGTTCATGTCAAAGGGACTCCTCCCCTCCACTGTTTCCACGCAAGAGCTGAGGTAGATAGGAAGTTTAGAGGTGACAAAGGTTGTGTCTGTGTATTCTCACCCCTGTGGTGGATTCAGTGAAGGAATGAAGGGTCTTTGGGAGAGTGGGCAGGCCTCTGTGAGGTGGTTCACTGGGCTTCAGAGCTCCTACAAACAACAGAGTCAACACTGTTCTGATTATCCTCCCCTCCTACTTTTGATGGGCTAAGGAGATTAATTACTTCAGGTTTTGTTGTTATTCTCTGTTTGTTTTTGAGACACAGTTTCTCTGTGTAACAGCCCTGGCTGTCCTGGAACTCTGTAGACCAGACTGGCCTCTGTCCCCCCAGTGCTGGGGTTAAAGGTGTGCGCCACTACCCCCTGACTTACCACAGTTTTTAAAATAGATACAGTTTGTTCTCAGAGAATGAGGTTCATCCCACACATTTCTTAACCACATCTTGTGTATATTATCTAGCTTAAAGATATTTAAATGTATACTCTCAAGAAAATAATTTTAAATGAAGAAAACGTCAATGTAAATAAAAATTAGGAATTTTGATCCAGAATTGAACATTTTCTCTCACCATGGCTGCTATTTTTTCTGAAACATGTGCAATTTTGTAGACCTTTGGGCCTTCTAACCACTTTCCATGTTCTTCCAATTTATGTAACTAATTCATTGTACTTTACTGCGATAGGATAATGTATTTCAACACTATTTCTTGTGGTCATTAAATATTTAAAATATCAGGTATCTGGTTTTTGCCTGTTCAAAATGAATCCAGATGTTCACCTGCTGAAAAGGTGCCAGATTTCTTCTTTCATAGACTTAACTTGGAAGAATAAATTTGGAACAATTCTGTAGGGACTATTGGTCACAGATGGCTGAGTGATAATCAATTCTCAGGTGGAGATGGAGCCCTTCTGGCTTGCAGCACCTGAACTGATTTTAATAATTTAAAATACTCTAACAGCATCATCCAACTAAACAAAAAGTATTTCTTATTTTTTTATATAAGATAAACAAATAGTTTGTGACACTTTAATTTTTAGGAAGCAGACTCAATATGCAGCTCAGGCTGGCTCTGAATTCCCAATCCCCCTGTCTCGTCTCTCCAATTCTGAAATTATAGGTGTGATCGCTCAGATGGTCTTTCTGACACGTTTACGTTGGTTTTACTTTCTCCATCAGCATCTTTTCCAGGAATTCACTCCCACCATCTAAACTGTGTCTTTCAGTTTGAAAACCATTCTGATGGCACATTAATCCATGTGCCAGTGTGAGGGTTTCATAAAGGAATCATATAAAAGATGGTGCAAGGAATATAGATATTCACAGTGGGAGGGGTGAGGGAAAGCGAGGCAGACGACAACAGAGTGAATGTGATCACACCGGAGACATTTGGAAGGGTGGAGATAGGGTGCTGGAAACTCGATGGAGAAAACATGCTTTGAAAACTGTCACCCTCCGTGGAGGAGCGTAGCACTCCTGAGGCAACCTTACTGCACTCTTCTGGTCTCCCATGGACCAAGAGCAGACTTCAGGCGAAGTAGAGAGCCTGTCCTGTGGTCCTTATCTGTTGATCTCCCAAGGCAAAACACAGACTGAAAAGTGATCTGGAAAGGGAATTAAGGAGATTGCTCATTACAATGAATGGAAGGCACTTTCTCTGTGGCGTGTTCATGCTGCTGAAGAGAGCCTCAAGCCAGCGACCAAACACCCATTGTAACTGGACTTACCTTGTATTTCTTTTTAAGAGAAATTATGGCAAAACTGGTCTTCAGGAGCTGGAGGGGATGGCAAGATACACTTGAACCCATGGGAACTTTTAGCTGTACAATGTTAGCTCAATCAAGGGTGAATTATGTCCCTAGATTTCATTCCTTTTGACTCCAGGTCTGCCTTCATGTGAGAGTACAGGACCACATTTGCACTAATCGAATAGTTCATTTTATAAGGGAATTTATTTCTCAACGCACTACAGTCTTCTTGCATTAGTAATTTTTTTAATAATGTAGAGAGAATGCTCCGACTGAGCTCACTATGACTTGTCTGCAATGTGCAATGCTTTTTCAAATGCTATATCATCTTAGTTTACCACATTCAATTTAAATTTGAATAAACCGTGCTTTAGTTCTATGGAAATTCTCTTTATCATTGTACTGGACTTAAATAGATAACAACTTTCACATATCTGACTAAAGAGAATATTGATGTCTAAGTAAATCTGAGAATAGAAGATTTTATATACATTGATTTTATCACACCACATATATGAAGTATACTTTTGACTCCTAAGATTGGCACACTGGCATAGCAAATGAATGCCATAAAATATGTGTGTATAGAATAGAAAGCATAGCTTTGTTTCTGACAAAGACACTGTGGCCATCAAACAGCAAAGTCTAGTCAGTGGGCTCTTGACTGAAACTAATGGCTTAAAAGATCAGGTGACCCGAGGCTAAAGAGATGGCTCATCGGTTAAGAGCACTGGCTGGTCTTCCAGAGGCCTCAATTCTATCGTCAGTGTCTGAATTCTGAATGGGAACTCATAATCATCTGTAATTCTAGTTCAAGTTCCAAAGGGGTCAAGCACCCTCTGCTGGCCTCCGAGTGCAGCGGGCATGCACGCAGTGAACTCATACGCAGGCAAAATACTCACAATATGTGAAAGAACAAAACCTAAACTGCAGTAGACCATGTACAAAATGATAGAACACATGATTGTTATCGAATGAACATGGCACATCTTTGCATAGTGTGGAATATTAAACTTGAAAATGTGGAGTTGTATGAGAAGTATTAGTGTGGTCAGGCAATGGGTTTTATGTGAATAAATGAACGACTTTCAGTGAAAGAGCATATTGTCATTTCAGTGCTTGTGCCATAGGTGGGTAAAATTTTGTTACAGATAGGACTGACTCGATTTCACTAAAAAGAAATTCATTTATACTTTACTCAGAACATCAATACTTTTATATGGTTAAAGTAAGCAGAAGATTAAATGTTTTAACTAAGTAGTTATGGAAACTAATTTTAAAAACTAGACCTTTTCAGAGACAGTAAGATTTCTTCAAAGCAGCACCCCAGCTGTGTTTTAGAATGCACTATGTCCTAGTGAAGCATTTCTGAAAAGAGGAAGCTAAAGCCTGTACCCACAGATTCCCGCTTAGGCCGGGTGGAGGCCAAAAGCTTGGGTTCTGGAATCTGATCTTCTGCATCTGTGGGATTAGTCTCTCCTTCTGCCATGTGGCTTCCAGGGATCAAAGTCAAGTCATCAAGCTTGGTGACAGGTGTCTTCAGCATCTGCTCTATCTCACTGGCCCCTGATTTCACATGTCTGAATCCTGATGCTACACTCTAAGTAGTCAGTCATAAGAGCCAAAGACTACTAAGCATGTCCCTGATTCAGTGATCTTATTTGTGGGAGGGGCATTCTCAGTCAGCTTCAAAAACAAGGTCAAATAGAGCTTTCAAAGTCAATCTGCATACTCTTACAATAGTAGGCAGCATGTTGTAATGCTCTAATATCTATTATTAATTTTAAATTGGATGCCACATTTTTTTGCTGACTTTTGTGACTATGTAGCTTATTTAATATCAATATATTTCTATTTAACACCAGAATATGTCCAGAGTTTCACCTAAATCTGAAAGTTTAATGAATATATTTGTGCAATAACTATTTATTGGCCAGTATTAGGGATTGTGAAAGCAATTGGTAAGAAACATACTAGCAGAGACCACTTAGCAGCTACAGTGAAGCTTTAGGTCAGGCAGAGATGATCCTCCAATGCAGACTCCATGGTAAATCGGTTGGGTCTGAATGTCATGCATGGTCAGTCTCTAGCTTATGAACGAATCACCTTGAGACTCCAAGTCTTCTATCTTTCCAAATTGCTAATCATGCTGTTGACTGAGGTTTTCTGTCCTGCCCGGTTCCCCCAGTTGCTCTGTCTTATTCTTAGAGAGTCAAGCAAAGTATAAAACTCTGGGTCAATACTTCTGAATTGTATAGGGAGAAACAAAAGACGTCAGGGCACATGATAGATGTGCTATTTAAAAAGTGTGAGCAATGTGAGATTCTTCATGCTAGTCCTTCCTTTTCTATTCCCACTGAAATGCCTGGACCTTACCAAGTTCTTGATGGATGGTCCCTTAGTGATGGAACAGGATTTGAAGACAAGGGATCTCCAGATCGCTGCCTCACTTCCCACTTCTTTTAGGGTCCCTTCTAGTCAACTTGTTGTGGCCAGTTGACTAGAAGATGGATATAGAAATAAGATTTGCTTGCTTGATTCTTTTTACCTAAACATTTTGCCTGTTCACATTAGTATCTGGAGCTCCGTTGGATCCATTCATGTTCTGTAAACTTCTGCTTCTGTTCTTTCATGTGCCGTGCCTGCATGGATCTTAGATATTATTTAGTTACGTGATTGTTTTCAGAAATAATATTGAGAATAAGATTTTCATCTTCCTTCATAGCGAAACTTCATTATTTATTTATTTTTTATTTTACTATTATTAGGCAAGTATAATTGTGTGTGTGTGCGTGCGCGCACGTGTGTGTGTTTGTGTACGTGTATAGTGCAGGTGTGTCTGTGCTTTGATGTTCAGGTCAGAGAATAACTTTTGGGAATTGGTTCTCTCTTCCCATTTGGTTGCGTAGGGGTGTTTCTAGTTTTTCTGCCATGTTGTGTACTGCAGGATTAGGCCATCTGGCTTCCAGGAGTTCTCCTGTCTCCACTTCCCATCTCCCTGTAGGAGTTCGTGGGTTACAGATGTATGCCATGGTGCCAGGCTTTCTTGTTCTGTGTGTTCCAGGGATCACACTCAGGTCACCAGGCTTGTGCGATGAGCTCTCTCACTTACTTGGCAATCTCTCCAACCCCTAAGAGTGGGCTCTCCCATCAGACATCATCCCGGACAAATTTCAGAGCCAGACATGCTCTCAAGGTGGGCTGGACTTACTGGCAGGGTCTATCTGTCTGCATCTGACCTTCACTCCTAACACCAAGGTTCCCAAGAAAAGCAAGTCCTTTCTCCCCAGGAAGATGATCTATATACCTCCCTCTCATTGAACTGATTTCTTCCAGTATGTCTGTCCGGACTCACTCCTCCTGCCTTTGTCTAGCTGGGCGGTTCAGCTGTGATTTGTTGTCTCCATGACACTTACAGAGTCATTGTTCCTTCCAGGGGAGAGGTGCGCTTGAAACCAAGCTAGAGGAGGGGGAAGGACGAAGGGGAGCAAAGAGGAAAGGGTGAGAAAGGGACGTGCAAGGCAAATTCCTAACACCAGAGAAGCAGGGGCACATGTGAAAACTGGGTCTTGGAATCCCAGAAAAATGATCCTGCACGTTGAAGGAGAAGGAGGGTTTGCATTATTTTGAAGCTCTGTAAGAGATAGCAATCCATGTCCCCTGCTCCACTGAGAACCTGCATAAGGACGAGCTTAGGTATCTCTACAAACCCAGTGATGAAAGTCAAATGAACTGAGATCTACACAAGCAGAGGGGGAAGAAAGAGAATGTGTCAAGACAGAAATTCAATGGTATTTTGGCATAGATTTATACCATGATCTGAACATGTCTCTCTAAAATTCATTCATTCCTACGCTCGACTGTTGGGACTATTAGGAGGAGGTGCCCCGGGAAGAGATGACGTCATGGTGACTCTGTTGCATAAGTGGGATAAACACCCCTTTACACTGCACCCAAGGGAGTTCATTTGCTCATAGTGTGAACATGGTCTTCGTATCTTCTTTGATGTGAGAATTCTGCATTTGAAGACAGAAAGAAACATTTTTCATCAAACACTATCTGCTGATGCCTCCAGATGGGCAAGAAACAAAATTCTATTGTTTATAAATTACCCAGTCTGTTCTTTTACAGCAGCAAAGATGGGCTAGCCCAGATGAAATCTCCTCTATTTTTTTCAGAGTTTGGAATACAACCGCTGTTCTGATCCCACCTCTAAAAGTTGATGCAGCTGTTCCAGCACCCACATCAATGGAATATGAGTGTCTGTTCTTTAATCATAACTGTCTGAGTTTCATCCATGTGGTTACGTTAAAAGTAGTTTATTTTTTCCCCAATGATGAATAGCAGCCCTTGACACTATCATACTATGGTATGTTTCCCCGTTACTGCTGCTTCTAGATTTCAGCTTTTTAGACTGATTTTACTACTGTTACTTTTGTGACTAAATATCTAAGAATAAAATTGTGGAAATGTAGCAAGTAATGTTAACTTTATGTGAAATTGCCAACGGGGTTGTCCTGTCTCACATTTCCAGGGCATGAGTGTTTGCTTTACTTTTCAGCATGATGTGTGTGAGGTTACTGGTGCCACACTTACGGAGGCCAGAGAACAAATTCAGGTGCTGTCCCTGAGGAGCCATCTACCCCTGCCCTCCCCCAGCCCCTACAGAATCTCTCACTAGCCTGCGGTTCACCAAGTAGACTGAGCTTTGGGGTCTTAGAGCCCCAAAGATTCACCTATTTATGTCTCCCCAGCACGGGGATTACAGATACACAATGCTCTGAACTTTCTGCAGCCAGAAAAGCGAGCACTTTGCCAATTGAATTGTCTTCCTGCCCGTGAATTATGTGTTTTTCTTTCCTTAAGACCATTGTAGTCTTCAATTTTGGCTGTTTCTTCGAAACTTCTACATTTTGAGAAGAAGAATGAGGATATCATTGTCTTAAATTTCCTTTTACTCATGACTAGTGATTCTCAGAAACTTTTCCTTGCTTATTGATTATTGATATATTATTTTTGAGACATTTTCAAATATTTTGTTCTTTTTAAATCCAGATGGATCATATTTTTTCTAGTTGATTTATTGGAGTTCTTTAGTATTTCCTGGTTATTAGTTTTGTTCATATATATCACTAAAAATATACTTTCCAGCCAAAAGGTTTTGTACTCTGTTTTTAAATGTACAGTTACCCAATTTCTTAATGCCTTTTGATGGATAGATATTTTAAATTTAAATTGTGCTTGGTTTTTTTTCATTAATACTTTTAATGTTTCAAAATTTTCCTGTTATTGGCTTTAATATATTACTTTATAAATAGAAAAATATATTATACAAATATATAAAGATATAAAGTAGGACGTTATAGTTTTAGATTTTATATCTATGACCAAACTCAGATTAATTTTTTTTTTTGTGGAGTGACAATTGTTCTGTTCTTAGAAACTTCAAAATGATATATAATCTTATGTAAAATCAATTGGTCCTCTTTCCATGGGTATATGTAGTCACTTTCTAATTTTCCCCTATATATTGTTGCATTGGACTCTCCTCATGTTTAATAGCTAGCTTCTGCAAAAGAAGAAACAGTTAAGGTGGGGGATACGGGAGCCAGCAGTTTAAATCCCCTGGAAATCAATAGTCAGACAAGTGGCTTACAATATTGTGAGAGCTCTAACCATAGTGGTCACCTGCCTGTTTGTTCTCTTATCAGAAGCAGTAACTGATGGCGCAATCCCAGGTCCCCTATATCTGCAGATAGGGTCATGTTTGCAGTCACAGGCGGTGTACAGGTTGCTCTAGGGATGCAAGCAGAGGTGCTTGTCTTGGTGCTAGGGTGGAGTAGCGGCTGCTACTGAGCCAAGAGCTGACTTGACAAAACTAACACAGCTTCCCAGCTGCTTCCCAGAAGTTGTCCCCTCCAGTGGATTCCAGAGATTTAACGGTTTTATCAGCGAGACCTGCCTGCCCCCGCAACTGTTGTCTAATGGAGATGGCAGTTTCTAGTGCTTCATCTTCAGTCTTCTCAGAATCAACTCTGAATTTTAATGGAAATTCTTTTTTGTTTGTTTATAATAGAGTAAGAATGTTTCTATATTTATTTTTAAAACATTTTAAGTATAAAAATTAAGAGTTTAGTAAATCAATAACAATTACACATACCTAATAAATATTAATTTATCTAATTTTCATGATAAAGTTAGAAGATGGGTACCACTGTTCATGTAGAACACATTATGGGGAAAACTCATAGACTTTGATATTGATTTGTATGTTCTTTATTAAGTCAAAAAATATCTTTTCATACCAAATGGATAATGTGGTCTTGACAAACATATGACTGAAAATAGTGCATTAAAATAAGTTCTCCCTGTATTCTTAGAACAAATCTTTAGTTCTAGTATTTTAATTCCTTGAATTTGTCCTTGTGCATTTGCATATTTTAGGTAAGTTTTCCCAAAGCATCCAATTCTTTTGAAGATTTATTTTCGTGTGTGTGTGTGTGTGTGTGTGTGTGTGTGTGTGTGTATCATGTGTTTGCAGGTGCCAGTAGAGAACAGAAGAGGGCATCCAATAGCCTAGCGCTGGAGTTACAGGTGGTTGTGAGTTATCTGACTTGGATGCGAGGGACGAAACTTGGGTCTCTTAGAAGCACAGCACTGTGCTCTTAACAATCACTTCGCGCCTGATAGTGTCCACTCTGATCACAATGAGATGGATGGTGACTCTTTCTGGTCGTATTTTATTACTTTGGTTAGTAACTTAAATTTAGTAAATACTTTTAATTACCTTGGTACTTCAGTTTTCAGGTAAAATGTGAAGTTTAATGGGTTATTTAACCTTGTGCCACTTAAAACACATTAATATTAATTAGCATTCATTAGTATTAATAATAACACATTTTAATAGTCAACATAGCATTGCAATATATTTTGCTCCTTTATGGAACTTTTATTGTGGTATATACTGGGAATAGAGAAAGGCCCAAAACACACACACACACACACACACACACACACACATCCATAGCCTTGAAGGATAAAGACCATGTTCCTTTCAAACTTCTTAATAACTTAGAATGTGATGGCTAATAAAATTTTACTGTATTTATTTATTTATTTATTTCTGTCTCTGTGTATATATGCACGTGTATATGTGGGTGTAAATTTCAGAAAATACTTGTAGGAATTGGTTCTCTCATCCACTATGTGGGTCCTAGGGATCAAACTTACAGCATCTGGTTTGGCGGCAAGCACCTAAAGCTTGAACCATCTCCCTGGCTCTTACCTTCTATCTGTTGATTACAGCTGCAACTACTGTGAAAGATAGATTCTTCCCTTTTGTGAGTGTGTAGGGTTTCCCTTGACGATGACTCTATATTTCTTAGACAGCTAGGCATTGTCGTAATTCAGAAAAAGCAGCGTGTGAACAAAAGATGCCCTGCGACAGAGCTCAGGTGGAGGCGATTTTTACTAGGGGAGAAAGTGAATGGAAAAGGGGGGACGGGAGAGGGGAGACCAGCCTCTGAGAACAGGGGTGACAGAAGACAAGAGAAGAGAGAGGGAAAGAGACAGAGACAGAAAGGAGAGATGGGAGATGGGCAGGGCCCTTTTAAAAGGGAACTTAGTGAATGTGCACAGGTGGTGTTCTTCATGGCTGCAGCTGAGGATGTATACCTCAAAGTCCGGCCAGTACAGATGCCTGAATACTAACAGGCATAAGAACAACAAATAAAACCCAAACAGAGAAGAATTCCAGTTATTGAAAGCTGATTACTTGACCACAGCACAACTACCAAGTATCAGGCAGCCTGATACTTACTACTTACTGTCCATGTTTTAAATAGCATAGAAAAGACTTGGTTGGCAACATGGCCCAGTGGGTAAAAGTGCTTGCTGCCAAGCCTACTGAAATGAATTTGCTGTCTGCAACCCATGTGACACTGTAAAGAAAGAACAGACTGCATACAGTTGTCCTCTGACTTCCGTACATGCACCACATCATCGGTATATATGCACTGGCAACCCCCCCCCCACACACACACCACAGAAATATTGAAGGATCCAAAAGACACACATCACCTTTGGGGCTTATTTGAATGGCCTTTATTATATTAATCAGGGGATATAGTCTCTATATATGACAGAAATCTGTTCCTAGTATTTCTTGAGCCAGAGTCTCTGTAGTCTACACATTTAAATCTGATCTTAATATAATATATGCCTCCTGTAGATGGAGAAGATGTTCCTATTCACACTGGTATGGCTCCTTTGGATTATGATTTCCAGTGTCACATTTTTTAAAATAAAATGTTTTAATTTTCTTTCATTGGAACACAGCAAGCTTTATTTTTAGGACTGAAGATTTAATTCCAACAGGATATGTTTAGAACGTTCATGTACTGGCTTTCTGAAAACATCGAGTTTCATCTTATTATGAAAAGTGTAAACAGGTTATAGCTCAGACACAGGTGCTGTTAGATTCAGCTCTCTGAACTTCACAGGGATGTCTTCCAGCTGCGCACAGCGGACTGCTCACATGTGATTTTAAATCATGGTGAATTAGAATCCCTTATTTCTCCCTTGGCTTTCCCTTTGTTAACTGACAGTACACCATGTAGGCTGCTCTCACATGGAAAATGAAAAGCATCCCCTTCCCAACTTTTGTCAACACATTTCCACAGGAAGCCATATGTCTAACTAAGAAAAGCAAATTTTTTTCCATGCCAAAATTTCATAAATACAATACGAAATGTGGTTTAGTGTAAGTATATGTATATATTTTTGAAAATTAGCATTTTACAAAGCATCTATGATGCACAATGCATGCTATCAAGGCATAAGAAGACACTTGTAAATACAACAAGATCCTATCCTTGAGTGGGAAAAATGAGAAACCAGGGAACAACATACCACCAAACAACTCAAGTCTTTTCAGCTGGTTGAAACTGCCTTGGAGAAAACAGCACAGCATATTTGAGAATTGAATTGTTACAGGAGTACAGCAAAGTGTGAGATCATTGGAATGAAGACACAGTATATTAAAAAGAAGAGTTTTAAAGAAATTGGTTGTAACCATGACCCCAAGCTTACTGCTTGGCCACTCAAAGTTAATGATTCAAGGATAAGTAACCGGGTCAACAGTAAAGATTTGTTTGGAAAGCTAGCAAACTGAAGACTACAGAGAATGCTATTAGACCATCTTTTCCAGGAGTTAAAGACACAAAGGCTGAGAAGGGATTTGTAAGGAAATGTAATCATTTAGGTGAGCATTGAGAGTGTCGCAGATTATTGTAGTCAGGGTTTCTGAGGCATGGGCTCCTTTTATCTGTACTTCACTGGGATGGAATACTTTGTGAATCTAGAGAAATATGGATGAGAAGTTACTGACTGAGAATCATTAATTTTTCCCTTAATTATAGTGATAGAAAAGGTCCCCTATCTCCAGAGAACTGGAAGATAGCAAACTGCTACTTTCCCCTGGTGGACCAAGAGACTTAGAAAATGGTGTATTTCTGCTAGAAGATGGGGAGACATAACATTTACTCCACAGCTTTTTAAACCTGACAGGTGATTTCAATCAAAGATATCTTCTACAGAAAAGCTAGGAAACTGTCAACATATTGCCCAGCTGTGTGACTTCCAAGATTAATTAATTTCAAAAGTTTGTTAGGTGCATTCTTAGAGAATTTTATATAATTTTAAATAGGATCTAGTGGCCATTTCACAGTTAAATTTTCCTCACTTGCATACCACAGGTCCTATATATGGTTGGCTACCATAAACATTATTGGACCCAACTTCAGACAGCTCGTCTGGTTGTCATAGCTTGCAAATCTCTCATTTGATCAAAAATCACTTCATAACCAAGAGGCTTAGGTAATTATTTTGAGGAATATTCAACTTCCTATGATATTGTCATATTTCTTTCTCATGGTGTTTTTTTTTAACTGATAACTCATCGCCTTACATTTTCTGTTCCCTGGAATTTGGTCCTAAAATCTTGATTATGCTAAGTAAATGCTGTAGTAGATTGCATAAAAAATGACATGGATGTCACACATCATCAGTGTTTCAGGAAACATTCCATTATTCCTATGATCACTGAAAAGCACTAAAACATTAGCCAGGGTGCTAGAAATGGCCTTCTTCCCTCACTGCACATCATCACAAGCATGAGATGACCCATGTGCTGTCCTCCGGCATCATACGTACAGCCCCCAATCAGCCACTCATGGCATGACCCTAAAAATCAATTTGTAATTGTTGCCTGAATATATAATTTCATTAGCTGCTACAAAATAATTACTCCTTTCTAATTAATTCTTCCTGTCATTGGGATTAACTGGAAGCATTCCATCATGAACTGGCGTCATTTGTTTACTGTGAAAGGCAGTTCCCATGGACAGATAGAGATCCATGTGCTTAGTTTCCTTTTGGTTTCCATAAAAACTGGTTGATAATTCAGAATTAAAGATGTTGCTAAGGATATTTCTAGATGTTTTACTTTTTAAAATTATTATTGTGGATCCATGGGTTTTAACTGACTCTATGTTTTGCTAAACATCAGCAACCATTTCTTTATATTATTCTCAAACAGCACATATTTTTTTGGTTTTTTTTTTTGGTCAATAGAAAAGCCTTCACTAAACCTTTCAACAAAGTAAGAAGATATAAAATTAACTTAGAAAATTCTGCAGCCTTCCTATATGCCAGTAGGAAACATGTTGAAGAAGAAGGCATAGAAACAATATCATTTCAAATTGCCTTAAAATTACCTTGGAATAAACTTAGAGACACAGAAGTGAGTAGCCGCTATAATGAAAACTTTAAAATACTCAAGAGAGAAATTAAATTAAATTAAAACACTAGAAGATAGAAGGACCTCTTATTCTCAGATTGGAGGAATCAATTTTGTGAAAATGGTTGTATTGCTAAGAGCAGTCTGCAGAGTCAATGCAATCCCTATCAAAACTTTAACAGCATTCTACAAAGATGAAGAAACAATCTTTCAAATTTGCTAGAAGCTCAGAAAATCTTAGATAGCCAAACCCTGAACAAAATATGTACTGCTGGAGTTATCACCATACCTGATTTCAAGTTACACTACAGAGCTACAATTCAAAACAACAGCCTGACACATTTACAAAAATAGGCATGCAGATCCAGAAGCCAGAACTGAAAACCAAGACATTATTGTATGCAGCTTTAGCAGTTGGGTTTTCATGAAGATACAACAAGCATTCACCAGAGAAACGACAGCTTCTTTAATATATGGTCCTGGTAAAACTGGGTATCTAGGAGAAATAGGTAGATGTGATCAAAATACATTTCACACATATGTGGTAAATTCTCAAAGAGCAGATAAGAAGAAAATTCCCTCAGCAATATTCACATGCAAAAGAAGTAAACTAGATTTTATCTCTCGTATTGCACAAAACCCAACTCCAAATGGATCAAAAACCCTAATGTAAGACCCCCAAGTGGAAAACTCTAGATGGAAGGATACATGTCAGGATAGAGGCATAGGTAAGAAATTTCTGGTTTGGACTCCAGTAGCTCAGGAAATAAGGCCACTTATCAACAAATGAGGCCTTGAGAAATTAAAAAGCCACCTGGTCCCAGGCATCAACTCAGATTATTAGGCTTGGCTGCGGGCACCTTTACCTTCTGAGCCATCTTACCATCCATAACAGAATTTAATCAGACAATTTCTTCCCCAATAATATTGTTAAGCTAATGAGAAAACATACAGAATGGACCTCAAGCAGTCAACTATCTTTTTCAGCTCATTTCCAGCCCACTGTCCTGTTTTCATAAATAAAATTTCATTGAAGTCGACTTATCCTTTCATTTAGAATTGCTAAAGGCAACTTTTGTTCAGAAGTTAACTTGAGTAGCTTTTCGGGGGCTTTATATTATAGAAAACCTAAAATCTTTATTATATAGCCTTTTAGAGAAAAGATTTTTCTGACCATAAATGTTGGGGATGTAGCTCAATTTCAAAGAGCTTGCTTAGCATATGCAAGTCCAAATTTGCTGGTGTATGTTGTAGGAAAGGAAGAAGTCTGCTGGTCCCCTGGTTGTGACTATGAGATGCAGAATTTCTCTTTTTGTGTGTGTGTTTGTGTGTTTTATTATTTTATAATAATACAAATCAAAATTTCCACTTCCTCCCCTCTTCCCACTTCCCTCTCGCTCTCACACACCCTTCTCCCTTCCCCCTCCAGCCCAGAGAGAGGGCAGGGTACCCTGCCCTGTGGGAAATCCAAGGCCCTCCCCCCTCCATCCAGGCTTAGGAAGGTGTGCATCCAAACAGAATAGGATCCCAAAAGCCAGTACATGCAGTAGAGACAGATCCCAGAGCCATTATCATTGGCTTCTCAGTCTGCCCCAATTGTCAGCCACATTCAGAGGGTCCAGTTTTATCCCATACTCAGTTCAGTCCCAGTCCAGCAGGATTTGGTGAGCTCCCATTAGCTCAGGCACCCTGTCTCATTGGGTGGACCAATCCCTCGTGGTCCTGACTTCCTTGGTCATATTCTCCCTGCTTCTGCTCTTCAACTAGACCTTGGGAGCTCAGTCCAGTGCTCCGATGTGGGTCTCTGTCTCTATCTCCATCTGTCTCCCGACGAAGGTTCGATGGTAATATTCAAGATAGTCATCAGTCTGACTATGGGACAAGGAAGGGGAGAGGGGGAGAAAGGGGAGAAGGGGAGGGTTGGGGAGAGCTTGGGGGGAGTGGGATGGTTGAGATGGAGGAATGACGAATATGGGAGCAGGGAAGAAGATATCTTAATTGAGAGAGCCATTGCGGGGTTGGCAAGAGGCTTGGCTCTAGAGGGGTTCCCAGGAGTCCATGGGGATGACCCTAGCTAGGACCCTAGGCAGTGGAGGGGAGGGTGCCTGATCTAGATACAGGATTTCAAATAGAAGGAGAATCTTCTTCTTCTTCTTCTTCTTCTTCTTCTTCTTCTTCTTCTTCTTCTTCTTCTTCTNCTCCTCCTTCTTTTTTGGTGTAGTTTCACAGGTCAATCTTGTCTTTTAAACCATGTTACTTAATGCTGCTTAGGAGCAGAAATGTGTGTATGTTACGTAATGTCTGGGCACACAGGTGAGCATAGAGTAGGTATTTTGTAAATATGTGATTGGTTTAGCTACTGAAAATGTGTCTTCGTATGCGGTGATCTATCTTTATCTCTCTCTCTCTCTCTCTCTCTGCCAAATGTGCACATGTATTTAGTGTATGGGAGTGCTAGGTGAATACAATGGATATATGAACATACTCAGTAACTATTATGAGGATCCGTTACCTGCACCATTCACGTTGGATTGCAGAAATCACAGGAATGACTTTACCTTTCTACCTGCATGCAGTTTAGAAAGGCAATGGGTTCTTTTGTTAGATCACTGAAAACTGCAATAATTCGTTAGACTGGATGAGATGAGATGCCTTTTGTCTTTAGGATGAATCTCCTGTGTTGAAAAGGCTGCTGCTTTTTGAGAGGAGGTATGAAGGTCAACATCTGTGGTTCTTAGGAGCTTTAGCTCAGTCTGATATAAAAAAAATAGAGATTAAAACAGAAACGAGTGCACATTGGAAAAAACAATGAATGTTGTCCACAATTTAAGCCTACGAAGGGCTGTCTCTGGTCCTAGGCTGAGGATTTATTAAAAGAGGATAGCTGCTGTTTACTATAAACAATTCTCTTTACCTTCTCTATGTGCTACATGCTTGCCAGTTTATATATTGTCCATCTCATTAGACTTCAGAATAAGGGAGAGCCATTTCCCTTTGCAGCAGGATTATTGGAGTAGTGTGGCTTTGTCTGTATTGCTTTTCATGTGTACAACTCTTGTCAGATTGCTTGACCAAAGTGATAGCCAATCATCTGTCTTGGGATGTTTCGCTTGTTCTCACTTCTTGGCTATTGTGAGTAGTGTTCAAGTTTCAAGATCGCAATTTCTGTTCTCTGGGATAATTAGGAGATGGGATTGCTGGATCACACAGAAGTACTACTCTCAAGTGCTTGAGGAAACTCCACGATGTTTTTCATGGCAGCTAAATCATGTGGTGATGTCACCACCACCAAGCGTCCAATGGCTCTCAATGCCCTCCGAAACACTTGTTATTTCCATTCTTATATTGCTTTGTACATTTGAATATTTGTTGAGAGAGTAGATATCTGCCAATTATTCTCAGTCTAATAAAATAAAACTTAAAAAGAAACTTGCAAAGTGGCTCCCTATTACTACAGTAAATACATTTTTTTATATGACAAGGGAAGCTTGACTTTTTGGGGACAAAGGACTTCACAGTTTAGGTTCCCATTTTGAAACAGTTATATCTGTATGAAACTAAAACACATTAAGTAAATATAATTTCTGTGATATAGTAAATTATTTCATGTGTATTATTCATAAATAAAATAACACTGTAAAATGAACACTTAAAGAAATATAATCCCATTAAAATAATGTGTCATTAGCTTAGGTTTATGCAGTTAGCAGGATTTGCTATAGCTGTAAATCATTCCAAAACTGACTGTAATGTTCCATAAATTTAATGTGTGGATAATTTGGCAAGTCACCTATTAACAAACAGGGAGAAGTACAAAGCAGGTTTGTTTACTTTCCCTAAGTTAGGATTAAAAACTATGTAGCTCCACTATGTTACACACTTGTTTAGACTTTCTGATCTGCTTCATACTTTCTCTTTCTCAATTGTGCATCTACGGTCATGGATACCACTGCAAAAGTAGCTTCTCTGTCCTTTACAGTCAGCTGGAACAAGAATCCCACGCTTCTACGTGATTTCTGGCATCAACATGGACCAGGAACATCCACATGGTTTACAGCATCAGCATGTGCCAAGGACCTACAGTTAACCTACTGTGGCAGCATGGCCGGGTGGACATCAACACAACCCCTGTCAAAGCATGACCACAGACTAGCACAGCCTCCGGGAGAAGTATGGACCACGGAGGAGTTTTGTGGAGGCCCAATCCAGTAAATGAACCATTCTTCAACTCGAACATTCTGTCATTGCTCTGAGCCAGGGCCATTGTGGGGCTGGGCAGCTTGTTAGGGGCTGAGTCTGCCCAAGCTCCGGGTTTTTGCACACCACCCTGCCTAGACTCCTGGGTAACAACCTGTTTCTCACCATGCAGCCTTCTCTCACACCTGTCACAGCTGCCAAGCCTCTAGTTCTGCCTGTCTCAATCCAGATGCACTGCTCTGTTCCTTCATCTTTCCCACCTCTCCATCATATGATAGTTTGTAATAGTAGCATTGGAAGCTGGAGTGTGTCACACAGTATATTTTTTGCCCAAACAGTTTTATACACAGATGTTCATTGCTACAAGTTTTTGGTTTGGTTCAAGATTTCTGGTTTCTGACACACCATCCATACTGGACCATCACTGAGACTCCTCTCAGATATCCTGTTATTACCCAGAGTCATGGAGATTCTGCAGCTCTTGTTCTGCAGGACCAATTCCTTCATGAACTCCATCAGCTCATAAGTTGAGTAGATGTTGGGGTGGACCGACTCAAAGTGCCAGATCTGAGCCTGGATGGTAGCTGAGTTGGTCAGCCTGGGGTCTGTGTCCCAAGGGCCAAAATTTTTATTTTTATTTTTAGATGTACAGGGGTGGGGTTGGGGTTGGGGGCAGATTGGGGCACATGAGTGAAGTGCCAACAAAAGCCAGAAGAGGGCATCATATTCCTGGTGCAAGAGCTAGAAGTTGTGAGCATCCTGATAGTGAACTCTAGTCCTCTGCAAGAGTAGTTTGCACTCTCAACTGCTGAGCTATCTCTCCAGTTCATACTACAATATTTTATACAGGGCAGTATTGAATGAGGTTTCTGTCCCACCCGGTCCTGCAGTCCTTCAGTCCCAAAGAAAACACACAGAGGTCTACATTAATTTAAACTGATTGGTCTATTAGCTCAGGCTTCTTATTAACTCTTATAACTTATATTAGCCCATAATTCTTGTCTGTGTTAGCCACGTGGCTTGGTGCCTTTTTCTGTGAGGCAGTCACATCTTGCTATCTTGCTTTTTCTGTGACTGGTTCACCACTGCAGACTGAATCTTTCCTCTTCCAAGAATTCTTGTTGCCCCGCCTCTACTTCCCACCTGGTCACCCTGCCAATACTTCCTGCCTGGCTACTGACCAATCAGCGTGTATTTAAAATGCAAGTGACAGGGTTCAGACCATTGTCCCACTGCAAGGAAGTTAAGTTTCTATAGACTAGTTATCACAGGGTTCCTGGAGTCAATAATCCAGCTGGACAATAATCTCCTGGTGGACAGCTGCATATTCACACAGATACAGTGTGTGAATACAGACACAGGGCATGGGTTGTCCACACATTCATTTTATGGACTTTTAAGATAGTGAATGTGTGTATATGTAGTTAAAAGTCTAAGCTTATTGAGATTTATTTGCCTTTTATATTGTTGGGTTTTAAGCCTTAAATCTTGGAATCCCCAAGCAGATCATGATATTTTTCTGATCTGGGACTGCAGCTCCTGGGGTAGCTCCAATTTGATGAAATCTGTCATTGATAAAAGAGAGCTCAAGCTTCTCTGAACCAATTAAAATGTTTTTGCCCCAGGAGGTAAATAAAAGCATATGATAGAACTAACACAGAGCAGAGAGTGGTAATCGGTATCCTAGCTCAGTACTGAACAATATTGAACACTGTAACAATAACATCTAATAAATCATCCTGAAAGGTACATTGACTATGCTTTTTCAAGGTCAAATAAAGTATGCCCATCAGAATTCAAAGGTTCCCTACATTTTTATGGTTTATTAGGGAGAGTCTTAACTGTTTCCCCTAGAGCAAACTTGAAATTCTTTTAATATATGAAAAGTCATCAAAAATCTCAAAATCTGCCATACTATGTTTAAGTACATTTTGAACTGAGATACAATTTGATTTATGGATTTACCAATATGTAAATTCACTTAAGATCCTACTTAAATAAATAAAATCCTATATTTTGAAAATAGTTGTATTATTCTGACCCCACAAGATTTTTTTAATATAGAAAATTTAGTATAGAAAAGTATAGCTATTACCAATTTTATTTTTAAAATATTATCTTTGTATCCACTGTCCAATAAAGAAACTGTTAGAATATTCTTACAATAAAGTTACTATTAGTATTTACCCCAACATCTAATGTTGCCTTTTAAAATCAGAATCTGCCTTCATCCGTGATTCCAGACTCAAAGGATGCTAATTTAGAATGAGGAGATGAAAATAGTGATGTTAAAGAAACACATGTGAGTATTCAGTTATTTGTTAATCTCTCATCCAATTATTTGTTCATCCATGCACCCATAAGTTGCTCATTTTTTCCATCTACTCAGATGGTCATCTACTCACCCATTCATCCACCCAGGCATCCTTCCCTTCCTCCTCCTCACCCTCCTTCTTTCCCTACCTGCCTCATTCTCGTCCTTCTTCCTGTCTTCCTTCCCTCTCATCTGTTTGCCAAATATGTTTAGTTCTTTCTACTCCAGGCATTTAAACTCTTCTGGAAAATGATTTTGGTAAGATTAAATGCTCTTGGTGAAACAGAAGAAAACCTCAGTGACAACAGTCATTTTTGTAGAAAGCACATAGAATCAACGCAGTTAATTTATTTTATGTCTGTGGGAAGCATGTGAGTTTGAGTCAATGTGCTCACTAACTGCACACTTAGCTTTGAAGGTAACTTGTTAGAACCCCAGTGGAAAATTTAATACCTTAGTTCAGTTGTGCAACTCCAAGAATTTAAACTATGGATAGACAACACCAGCACTTATCAGATGCTGAGAAGGGTAGAGGGGAGGAAGAAAGAGAGCATTTTTTTCAATGGGCACAGAATTACACTTCGGAGAAACATGTTCTCTACTGTGAGGGGGTTATAGATAAAGGCAATGGCGTTATTCAATGAAAGCTAGCAGGAAGCATTATTGTGTGCTTTCATGACAAGTAAGTGACCAATGTGTGAGGAGACAGGTGTGCCTACTTTGATTTGAATTCTATAATTTTGCAGTTATTGAAAGCATCACATGATACCTAAGTGGATATGGTTTTGATGTGCCAATAAAATAAGATTAAACAACCTATTGATTATAAAAGTCTTGAATTCCTCACTTGCTTGCCAACAATAAGTCTTACCATTTTCATCCTTACTAATTTAAATGGAAAAATTTCTCTGCCCACACAAATAATTTTTGAAATTATACATGATGTTAATGTTCAGTGCCTGCCTGGGAGCAGTGTTTGTGTACTGCTATTTCCTATCTGTACAGGTTGTATTTTCTGCAGATTGAAAGAGGATTAATTGTGTTCTAGGGGAACCAATCATCATCATTTTCATTGTAAATAGAGTAAATTCACTTACTAAACTTTCATATATATTTTAATTTTTATGGAATAAATTTTTCATGAATAAATGATATTATATGTTTTATTGTATATATACTTGATTTTGAAAGTGTTGTAGGGAACTCAATACATGTTTATACAATTGAAATGCTATTTCTTTATTCTGTGCTTTAAAAAATAACCTAAAAGTTAATTAGGATTTAACGATCTTCCACAAGGATATAGAACGATTTCAGTACAGCTAAAATAAGATTTATATTGCATTTCATTAAAGAGGAGCAAAGGACACTCGGGTGGTAAATTTCTTTTATGGCATTGAACTTTAAAAAAATTAAATAAAATAAATAAAATGGAAATGAAAAGTTTCTGTAGCTCACTGTGACCTCTTCCAAATGAGCAGCTGCGAAACGCGAGCCCCATGCTTTCAGTTTTGATGATACTTTACAACAGTGACTCTTCTCAAAGAGTTCCTTTCTTGCAAAGAAAAGACAAATATGTGACTCCAAAATTTGTTTGCATGTTTATGTGTGCAGTGTGTGCACTTGTGTATGAGTGTGCTTGTGTTTGGGCATACGTGTATCTAAGTGTAAATGTGCATGTATGTATGGTTGGAGGGGTCAGAGATCAACACCAGGGGTCTTCTTTGATTACTCTGCTTCCTATCTTCTACATTGAGGCGGGGAGCCTCAGCTGAGAACAGAGCATACCCATGCAGCCTGTGTCGCTCGCTCATCAACTTGTCCTGCGATCCCCATACCCACTACCCCCTCTCTGCCTCCTGAACTCTGAGAATAGGCACTGGCAGCACACCCACCTCGCTTTTACAGGAGCGCTGTAGATCCAGAGTCATCCAGTGTGCTACCCATTGCTTTGTCCTCCTGGTCCATGATTAAAAATTTTAAGCTTCTCAAATTTGATCCCTGATTTTTAATCCATGCTACATATTTCTATTATGAAGCATATTTAGCTGATGTTTTTCCTAACATCACTTAGTTGAACGTACAGGCCCAGCCTTTATTTTACACAAGTGAGAAATTTTTTTCTTGGCCTGCGACGGTTAATAGTTTCATCTCTCAGAGGAATTGAAGAAATGTATCTGGTTCTGCACAGTGCTTGAACTGTAGCTGAATTCTCTGTAACTATAAGCTTGCTTGGCAGGTGATCTCCTTTTGGAACCCTTGGCATTGGCCGAGTAGAGACTTCACTAGTACCCTAGGAATTCTAAAAAACAGTCTAAGGATCCCAACGGGAACCCAGAGAGCCTCAGTTAGGACCTTAGACTAGGTAATGTTGTATGAAATGATCTCTGCAGATGTCCACATGTGTGCAAGTGTGCATATGTGAACAGCTCAGGTGTTCTCTGCAGTCATCCAGCTTATATCCTGATATTTCATCACTAGTATGTATTTATTAATTAATTTTTTGGTGCTGGGAATCAAGTCCACTTCCTTGTATGCTGGGTAAACACTGCACCAATGAACCAACAAACTACATCATTAACCATCTTATAAATATTTTAGATATATAAAATATAACATTAAGAGATCATAAGACTTTAGTGTTAAGTGTGACACATTTATAGACATTATGTAACCCTTTGAGTTTAATCTGTAATATATTCTTACATTAAGCATTTTAACATTTCTTTAAATATAAAAACAAACACATGTAAACTACAAAGTCACATCCTCAGCATCATTTTATTAGGTATCTAGAAGGAATCTCCTTTGATGTTTTAAATTTCATTCAAATGATACTGAAGCTATCCGAAAGTCAATAAGCTAGTTTTTATCTGAATTTGTCTTTAGGACAGCAGTGACCTCTGTTATCACTAGAAATTAGTGAGATCACTCCCACCATAGGACTGAGTGCTATTGCCTAATTTAACACGGAAGTTCCCACCCAATTCCAGAAGCCTTAAGAATGTTAGGAAATATTTTAATTAAGGTCACCAATACGGCTCAGAAGGTTAAGGGCATTTGTGCCAAACTGACAACCTGAGTTCAGTCCCCCATACCCACATGATGGACGAGGAGAAGTGACTCCCACAGATGGTTTTCTGAAGCCTACACACTCACATGTGCCGATCCCCACATAAATAATTCAATAAAAAGTAATGTCAACAAAACAGATTATTTTCCTCTTAAAAGTGTCTTTGGTTAGACTATGTGCACTAAACTAGTAAGAAAATCTCCAGCTGGGACTGAGAGATGGCTCAGGGGTAAGAGAGTGTACTGCTTTTACAGAGGACTGGAGTTCAGTTCCTGGCACCCATACTTGGTAGCTCACAACCTCTTGTCTCTCCAGCTCCAGGGGATCTGTTCCACCTTCTTCAGACCTCTGCAGACACTGCATGTTGTTTCCATAGCCCCCACACAGACACAGACAGAGAGACAGAAAAAAAAACAAAACAACAAAACCTTAAAAACTCCAGTTGCCCACTTAAAAACACAGTGCTGGTAATTTTAAATCCCAGCACAAATCTGCTTATTTGCAACCACAATAAATGTAGAATGGGCTTAATATTATTCTGATGTTGAAGATTTATTTCTGTTGTGTGCCTTGTCTCAAAGATATGGCATCGATATTGGGGATAACCTCAATATGATCTTTGGATTTTCAGGGCTGGAACAAACCCTGGAGAAGTAAATGTATACCTTAAATCATTGCTTCAGCTTCAGGGTTTGAGGCTGTGTTTCTTTTACCATCTCTGTTAACTTCCGTCTTCCCTTCCCAAGTTTATTACTTATTTCTTTTATTTTTCATATTTAATTTTGTATTTGTTTTTGTATAAATGTTTCCTTTTATTGTTTAATACTATACTAGAGGTTGTTATTCTATTTTTCAGAACTAGGAGTTGAACCCCGGACCTCAACATGCTAGGTGAACATTCTACTACTGAGAACTTTGGCTTTTATTGTTTGTTTGTTTGTTTTGTATTCAGAATTTGCATTTTGAATCTCAATGAAGCTTCCTGGGTTACCTTTGAGCTCACTCCATAGCACAGAAAGGTCTGTGATCCTCTTGCTTCAGCCTAAAGATTATTAAGACTTATTAGAATTTACCACCAGGCCAAGCTGGCTTGTCATTGTGCTTTCTCCATTTACAGATAATTATGTATAAAGGTTGCTTCTTTTCATCTGTTATCTGACCTTGGTTGGAATTTATGCTCTATTTGCCATTTAAATTCTTACGATTTTTTTGATTTTTCAAGACAGGGTTATGATTTTTAAGTAATAATTGTTTCAATATTTTTTCTCTATGGATTTTAGGTTCTGTTTCTTTTTTGTGAAGTTTTTTTTGCTATACAATTGCAGAAATATTTACTATCATTTTCTTCTACATATTCGTCTTATATATTTATCTTTAGATATTTCATTAACTTGCATATGTTAATACAGATATGTAGGACTCCTGATTTATACAAAGATAAGATGAAGATTTTTATCAGTACTGTTTATTAAAACCTCCCCTCCGAAATGAATTAAAATGGTATTCCTACCTAGACAACTCCAGGAAATTACTACCCTATGTTTTGTTTCTGTAGACTCATCTGTTAGGAGCTTCATAAGCATGTAATCCCATAATACATGTGCACTTTGACTGGTTTCTTTCTCTTAGCACAAGATTTTCTGTTTAGTTTTATTTTTTATTAATTTGATTTTAGCATTTTAAGACATGCCCTAGTCTTGAATTGATAGCTCATCTTTCTGGCTCTGCCTTCTAAGTGCTAGGATTAGAGGCACCAGCTATCCTAATTGTTTCCACATGTACCCAGGTTATAGCAGATATCAGGAATTTGCTTCCTTTTGTTGATTACGATTATTCCATTGTCTGGATATATCACATCCATTCATCCACCAATGGACATTTGGGTTTTAGGGATTTCACTAATATGAGTATTCATAGGCAGATTTTGTGTGTGCAATTTTTCAATTTTCTTGAGTTTATTCCCAGGTGTTTAATTACTGCACTGCCTCGAGATCCCCATACGTACGGTGCTAGAGTTCTGACTCCTTTACATGTTGATCTATTCACACTCATATTTTCAGGTTATTTTTTGCTTTTATGTTATTGTTTTGTTATTTTTTTGCCTGGGAGGGGCATATAAAATAACTGATTTCATTATTTTATGGAAGTATAAACTAGTACAAGCATCATAAAAATTAGTAGGGAGGTTTCTTAGTTCCTTAAAAATTGTGTTTTAGCCACTTAGTTGGGTACACAGTGAGAATCCATGGTGGGTTCTTACTCATTAGGTGTAGAATGAGGATTTGTGGTAGGCTCTTTTGAGTTTCTTTTCAGATATATGAAATCTAAAACTTTTCTTGATCCTGCCAGTTATATTTTCATGATTTTGATGGTGCTCCTTGAAATACAAAAGCTTTATACATTTTGATGTTGTATCTATTTTTTTCTTTTGTTGCTGGTGACTTTGGTCCCATACCATGTAAAACATCACTAAATAAAGGAAACAGGATCTAACAATTAATTCCAACCCAAGATGTCTTTCACATTTAAAACCAACAGACTGGCATACACTTCATGACTCTTTGAATCCATCTGTATTTCTGACTTGACACAGGAACAAGACTCTGTAACTGGCCTAATTTGTTTGAAATCTGGATCATGCTATTATTGTTTCCCTTAAAAATAACCCTCCTTGTTGTAGTTTCCAGTGGTTCCATGGTTGCTTAGATCTTTACAGAGACCCTCTTTAAAATATTAAATGCCAATGTATAACAGCAAGAAGGTGAATGTTTCTTTGGCCGAGATTTAAGCCTTCAAATAAATTCAAGAAAAAAATCAAATCATAATTTAATTCAGTATTGAGTTGTAAAAATAAAAGTTTTAAATTCTATGCATTAAAAATAATCCTCTAGTTAATATTTTAGTGGGCCTTTTGAGTGACTCTTGTTTTTGACATTCCTTGTAGAAACATTCCTTTTAGAAAATCTGGGTAATATGAGATTCTATGAGGGAGAAAATTAAAATCACCCATAATCTAGTCAGCAAGTGAACATGCTGCCACATCTTGTTTAAACATGTGCATATCTATGTTGTTGCCATGTAGTTTTCTTTAAAAAATATTTGTACATTCTCATATTTGAAAGTATTCTTAAAAGAAGCAATTTAAAAGGTTTTCATAGCTACAGATTTTTGGAGCAATTTTACCTGATCAATTTTACAGATAATCAATATTTAATATAACCAAATCCTGCATTTTATTGACAATAATTGGATAAAGGTCATTAAGTATATATATTTTCCTATAACTCAATATTTCTTTACAATAATTTCTTAGAAGAATGATTACTAGAAAAACTCTAATCATTTTTAATAGCCAAAATTTTACATAAAATTATTAGACATACTTATTTAAAAGATAGGAGTCCAAAAGGGAGAGAAAAAGTTTACTTACCCTTTTCATAGCTTTTAAAACCCTTTCTCATCCCAGTGGTAAATCCAGTGATAAAAGGACTACTCTTGTGTATATGAATATTTTCTATCTACCTCTTGTATTTTCTTTTACAGAAATGGGTTATTTTGTATACTGTACTGCATAATTTGTTGCCTTTCAACATATTGTCAGAATACACAAGCACAGCTCATTTTAAAAATACCTTGGGGTCTTCCATTACACATTCTGCAGTTGTCTGTCAATGTGATCTTGTGCTTTTGTACTCCCTCCCTCCCTCCCTCTCTCCCTTCTTCCTTTCTTTTTCCCTTCTTTCCTTTCCTTTTTTTTTGTTTTTTGTTTTTGAGACAGAATCTCTCTTTGTAGCTCTGGATGTTCTGAAACTCACTCTGTAGACCAGGCTGGCCTTGAACTCAGAGATTCACCTGTCTCTGCCTCCTGAGTGCTTGGATTAAAAGTATGCACCACCATACCCAGCTTTGGAATTTCTTCTGGACCCCAGTCTTGTATGATTTCCATCAGGTAACAATGACTGATCTTCCCTTAGGTGTCTGTGAATATATGTATATATGGGATCATAGACTCTAGTTTGACTCTAGATGCAGTTATATTGTCATGATAAATATTATGGCCAAAAGCAACTTGAGGAGGAGAGGGTTTATTTTGCTTTCACATCAAGTCATAGTTGATTAGTAAGGGAGGTCAGGGCGGGATCTCAAGGCAAGAACCTGGATTCAGGAAGTGAAGCAGAGACTATGTTACGTCTCCCCTCTGAAGACTGCAAGTTTCTTGAGATGGCTCCTTAAAGATGTGTTTCTGGGCCAACAAAAGGCTCAATAGTAAAAGCACTTGGAAGTCTGATAAGCAGTGAAGGAAAGAATCTCCTCCTGAAGGTTGTCTTCTGATCACTACACCCATGCCACTTACCGGTTTACCATCTATGGCTTGCTCCGGTACTTTTTATATGACCCAGGACGACCTGCCCAGAGGAGGCACCACCCATAGTGAGCTAGCTCCCTCACCTCAATCATTAATCAAGAAAATGCCTTACAGACCTGCCTACAGGCCATTCTGGAGGAGGCATTCCCTCCCTCCTCTTCTCAAATAATTCTAGCTTGGGTCAACTTGACACAAACTATCCAGGGTGGTCATCCATGTCCATCTCCTTATCCTAACCTCCCCATGTTTATACTTAGGAATCATTTTGGACATTTTTCTTTTCTTGGGCTATAGGGGCTCTCTCTGTACTTGGTATCTGGGTTGTCTTTTGAGAAATGATTTCGCCATAAGATATGCAGCTTTGCCATGAGGATTTATTTACACACCAGCCCCTCACCCAGCTGATTCAGATGTGTCCTGCTTGGGTTCCCTGGGTGCAGCCCAGAGAAGACATGGTTTAGGTCAGATGCTCTCAGGGGGGTTTCGAAACCTGCTCACTCCAGCGATGAAGAGCAATGCTGCAGCTTCCTTGGACTTCTCTGGCAGGGTCTAGGTAGGAGAGATGGTGCTGGTTTCTGAGACCTTATGCCGTGGCCTGGTCATGTCTACCTTCACAAGGTCTGTCAGACATTCCTTGTAACCTGTGGGCTCTCAGGTACCATTCTGAAAACTGCTTTCCCTTACTTGAGTAGTTATATTTGGCTTTTGTTACAACAAACTAAACTTAGTGAATACCGAGAATCCTTTTATTTATTCTGCTTTATCTATCCTCTATGTCACTTGTGTATCTCTGTTGTCTCCTTTGTTTATAAGTATATGTGAATAGATTTTTCTCTAAAATTGTAACCAGGAAAAATTACATACATACTTATATATTATACAACTATAGCATATATACTTCTAAAATGTTGAGCACAAATGTTACGCATATGTCACTCTGCAAGTTGAAGCCACTTGGCATTGTTTTTTCCCAGTGGATATGAATACAGAGCCTACTGCTTATAGACACTGAGGTCCTGCACTCCCTAGATCATTCCTGGTTGTAAGGCCTGTGACCCAGGACCACCATCACAGCCAGATGGATCTTGTCTGATTCCAGGGCTCTTTAAGTCCTTCCGAGTTTCCCCAGGGAAGCCCTTTCCTCATGGTGTTCTCATTTCTCCTGTTGATGAGGGACTCTATTTATTTTTATTTTTATTTTATTTTAATACCAACCACAGTTCTGTTTCTTCCTCCTTTCCTGTTCCCTGCCCCAACCTTTCTTCTAGCGCCCTCCACACCCACTCCTCCTTCGTCTCCATTCATATGAGGGTAAAGTTTTTATTGGAATCAACAAAGCATGGCACATCAAGTTGAGGCAGGACCAAGCTCTTCTCCCCTGCATTTAGGCTGAACAAGGCATCCCACCATAGGGAATAAGTTCCAAAGAGCCAGCTCATGCATCAGAGACAGATCATGGTCCCATTGCTAGGAGTGGGGGGTTCTGTTTATGCATGGGGAAAGATCTCATTAATCTGAACCAATGTGCTCTGAGAACTGTGAGGAGTTTCTTACTTTTTGTTCTTGGATTCAGAAAGTGCTCCATCTTAGTTCCTGGTGTGGGCATAAGGGTTTTTCTTTTTATGGAGATTTCATCACTTCTACATAAGGTATCTGGGAAGATTAATGTTCTTGTCAAGAGACACGAGATGTATATTTTACTTTTACGTGTTAAGGGTAGAAGAAAATGGTATTGAAACATTAAGTTATTTGCATTCAACCTGTTTTGACATGTGACAGAGCCAAGACTAAAAATGTGATCTCATAGTCTCTGCACATACTATTTGGACCGTTGTGTTTTCTGCATCTTTAGCTTAAGACAAAAAAGGGACGATAAAAGCCATTTTCAGTTCTATATTCATTTTTAAATGGTGGTGGTTGGCACCTTACTATGTATTAAGCATGTAAGAGCTCAGAGTGTGTTCAACTGTGAAGTCCCTTCTCACTGTGTGACTATAGATGTTTATTTCTTATGAATGAATAAGGAAATGGTTGATGAGACATTAACACATGAGCTTACAGTTGTGTACACAGGGCTGCCAGTCTATCCACAATTGTAGTAAGAGGTTGCTTGTTGGTTCCCAGCTGCTTAGCCCTGAAATAATCACACAGAAACCATATTAATTAAATAATGCTTGGCCCATTAGCTCTAGCTTCTTATTGGCTAACTCTTACATATTTATTTAGCCCATTTCCACTAATCTGTGTATCACTATGTGGCTGTGGCTTACTGAATAAAATTCCCAGCATCTGTCTCTGGCAGCAGCTCTATGGCTTACCTCTGACTCCACCCTTCTTTCTCCCAGCATACAGCCTAGCTTTTACCGCCTAGTTCTGTTCTTCCCTGTCATAGGCTCAAAGCAGTTCTTTATTCATTAACCAATAAAAGCAACACACAGACA
>LOEQ01007787.1:0-16325 GCA_001685075.1 Bramus lutescens | reverse complement strand
AGCAGATGTGTCTCTGTCATGAAAAGTCCTAACTTCTTAAAACATTTAAATGCCCTATTCTGAAGGTCTCTGAAAGATTTAAAGAATACCTAACTGAAATATATCTCTATATATCTAGGAAGCCTAACTAACATAACTACAAACTTGACTATTAAAGATGATTATCTATTAACCTGTATTTATTAATTATATATTACATTTTTAAATGAATTACACAATCACAATACCTTAATCAAGAGCAGAAATATACATATAACAAGATTGAACTTAAATTTCAACAATAAACCAAGATCACTACCAATGCACATCTTTATAGCATGTGCCCCTTTAAATGTAAAGAAACATGTATAAACAATATTTGGGAAAATGGATGTAGTTCTGTCCAAACTTCTTCCTGCTGTTTATTGGGTGAAGTAAATTTTGAGGGTGTTCACAGTGACCTTTGAGGGGGGGATGTAGTCTATCAAACCATATTAGCCTGGAATGAATTCACAGGTTCTCATTCTCTGAGGAAATGAAGAAAGAACCTCTTTTCCAAAGCAACATATCCTTAGATGTAAATTATGAAGTCAAGATATCTTTATATTATATATGCTAGTTTAGCTTAGCAGCCCATACAATGAAATGTTTCTCTGTACTTAGCTCATTCATGGTCAAAAAATTCAAAGAAAACACAACAATATACATAATCCTGACTCTCTGTTTATACTCCATCTTTACATGGCTTATTTTTCTTTACTCCTTTTAATCTACGACTGTCTGTACTCTATCTCTTTAAAGACTTTTTAAATGATTTACTTCTTTTCCAACTCTCTATACTTCTTCTTCTCTCTCCCAAGCCTACACACATCTATCCAACACTGTGACCCATTTGTAATTCTTTTATGTCTGAATCTGTCCTTATCACATTATTTGTAATTCTTTACTATCTTGAGGAGCTTTTAAAATGGTAAGCAGCTTGGTTGCAGCTGCTCTGGATGCTGGCTCTGTCTCTCTCCACTTTTAAAATGGTGGAGGTACCATTACTGCCAGCTCTGGGGCTCCCAGATAGGAGCCATGCTCAGCACTTTAACTCTGAGAATGAGGATGCAGCACATAAACCCTGTTTATCTGAGTAAAAGCTAAATCTGCCATCCAGAGCACTGTGCAGCCTAGAAATATCTCTGTGTATGGCGGTAGGAATCCGCCATGCTCTCTTGCCTATGCATGCCTAGTAGACCTGATCCTGTTGCCTGCCCAGGCAGGGAGTGCTGAGCCATGGGCATGGTCTCAGCTACTTTCCTCCTGACCCTAAGTGAGCACACAAACACCTGGGCCCACAAATGCCATTCAAATACTCTATAGCCAGAGTTCGTGCTGGCAGCATGACCCAGGAAGCTGCATTTAAAATTGCGCAGCTTTTTTCTGCTATGGCTGAATCAGGAAAACCTCTCTTAAAGGAGCCATGCCTCTGCTTGCTTCAGGCAAACAGAGCCCACCCAAGAAAGTACCACTACCAAACCATGCTTAACTCTGTTCTTTTTTGTCTAGGATTACTTTTTAAGCTTTCTCAGGTTTTTATGTGGATGTAGTTGCCCCACATTGGGTATCAATCTGTAGTAAGAGGTCACTTGTTGGTTCCCAACTGCCCAGCTAGCTTAGACCCAAAATAATCACACAGAAACTGTATTAATTAAATCGCTACTTGATCTACTAGCTTTATCTTCTTATTGGCTAACTGTTATATTAATTTAACCTATTTCTATTAATCTGTATATCATCATGTGACAGTGGCTTACCAGCATCTGTCTCTGGCAGCAGCTGCATGGCTTCTCTCTGACTCTCTTCGAAGAATAACCGATTGAGAATGTACAATTAAATTGGGTAGAGGTATAATTTGTGTATCACTACATGGCTATGGCTTATCAGGTAAAGTTCCCAGCATCTGTCTCTGGTGGCCGGTCTCTGTCTATGCCTTCCCTCTGACTCCTCCCTTCTTTCTCCTAGCATACAGCCTATCTTTCCCTGCCTAGTTCTGTTCTTCCCTGCCATAGGCTCAAAGCCATTCTTTATTCATTAACCAATAAAAGCGACACATAGACAGAAGGACCTCCCACATCACACGATGTCAGTCTGTCCAGGTATCTGTGCTCTGTTGTCTTTGCTATTTTGTTTCCTGTGGGTGGTCCTGTGTGGGGAAGTGCCATTTGCTCTTTATGTAGTTGGGATTGTTTGAGGAGGAGGAATATGGAGAAGTCCTTAATGGTTTCCCGAAGAAAAGGGGATCACATATCTTTCTCACATTTGCATGTTGTTTTAAGAGCACTTAGTCAACCCTCACAACTCCTCTACAATGTCCTGTTGGGGCATGTTTTCTGAGGCAGGACTAGTGGTTCTGACCTGCTGATGCACTGCCAGCTCAAGGTGTCTGGGCTTCCTTCTCTTTCCTTCCTTCTCATTCTACCAACAAGCTTTTGGCTTTGCCCTTTGCTTTCTGTCATGGTTTAAAGGCTATTATCTGGATCCCTACCTTAATAAGTATTAGGAGCTGGAACCAACTCACAATGTTGTCTTGCGGATTGTAGATGTTTTAAATATATACTTTGCTTCTTCCCAGGTGAATATAAGTTGAAGGTTTATTTTTACTTGGAAAGCAGACAATATGTGAGAAGCATGAAAGCTGACTCTGTGCACTTCTGGTTCTTATTGCAAAATATGTGTGCTTAATTAATCAGATTCTAATACCCCCCTGCTTTCCATTTACTTAGCAGGTAGCAATCTTTAAAAAAAATATTATCTGTGTATTTATTTTCAATGCCTTTGATTTTAGCATGATTCTAGCTTGGTAATAGGCAAAAGAATTGAAAATAATTTCAGAAAAAATGAAAATACCAGATTGGATAGGGGTTTTGCTGGATTCATCATGATTATGATACAATATTAACTACATCTTTGGGGATAGGATTGGCTGATAAGCTATTACCACTTATTTATAAATCTAGTTCCTGAACCTCAAGGGTTTCAATACGAAGCTTATATGAACCCACTCCCAAAGAATGCAAAACCAAAATAAGTAAGAATTATACTGTAAAACCTAAATTACAGTTTTGTGAATATGACTGAAAAGAGACACGTGACTACTTCAGGATATAAAAGAATGAGTAGGAACACTTTAGAAGGTTTGGGTTTCACTATTAGCTAGATTACTTCCAATTAATGGTGGAAACATATTGGTATCTTTTCCATTAGTGCAAAGGTACAAGTATTTCCTGGCTAATAATAACAAATGCTAGCATTTACCAGATAAATAGCACAAGCTCTTAAATTACCTTTGTTTTTGCCTTGAGTGCAGTTGAGGAGCATTTCATGCATTTCTTGCATGGAGCAATTTTATCTTGCTCACGTAAAGTGAGAAGAGTAATAACGATGTTCTAATATTAATATAAGTACAAGATATACATATTGATGAATAACAGTCATGTTGCTCAGACCTCCTTGCCAAGTCATATTAAAATGACAAATAATTGCAATTGCTTCCCAGAGAAATGGCGCAGAATCCCTAGTCAAAGGCACATTAGGGACCAGCAGTATCCATTTGTTATCCTTTGTCAGGAAAACACGGCCCCTAATGAAAGCGAGCGAAGGAGCCCTGATTGAGGACGGTCACACTAAACCTTTCTCTCAGTAAGAGTCATGACGTGAGTATTAATAAGAGGACTGAAAGGTGAGGTGAAGCTTGGGCCCTTAGCATCTCTCTCTAATCTTGGTTTGCCTTTCCTTTGACTTTTCTACTTTTCATAAAAAGTGTAACACTTTTGGGGTCTAGGGTAAGGGAGTATGGCTACGGTGGCGGGGGGATGCTGTATAAAATGTGATGGGGGATGTTCCAAAGACATCCAGGGTCAGCATGATCGGGGGAGGAGTCCCCAGACAATTTGAGGCAGCGTTATTTGGAGTTTGAAGCACTCTCCAGGCAGAGCCGGAAAGCCTCTTATGAGTGAAATAAATCCAGCTATTTCTTCCGTCTACCATTAAACATTACTGTCCCTCTTAGTTGCCTCCTTTGTGAAAATTAAGCTATTCTATGCAGACTATTGCTAGAAGATTTTTTTTTGACTAGGGAAATGAATAGTTTGCTAAATGGAAACAAGAAAATATGATTTAAGACCAGGGGCTCCTTGGAGGAATTTGCAGGAATTATGATGACTTTGTTATAGACCCCAGACATACAGTTTCATTGCATTTTATACCTGGTGATTCTTATTCCAGCAAATGTTTAAGATCAGTGTTTCAGATAGCATAAATATGTGTGTAGTTCCATAAACACTTTCTATGATATGCTCTGCCTGCTCCACCTTTTTGCCTTGCACAATCGTGCACTAGGCACTATGCTAGGCACTGAGAACATTGTTGCTCACAGTGTGGTTGGAAAGCAAAATGAACTGGTGGTTACTGTTAGTAGCTACTGAACACATCAAGTACCAGCACCATAGGTGATCTTAATTAATACTCCCACAGCCACCTGCCATAGCCATCATTTTATAGAGGAAGACCCCAAAGCCCAAGGAGTGTTAGTTTGCATCCAAGATCGTGCAGCTAGCAAGTATGGAGGAGAGGTTTGGAACCAAGGAAGGTTCTAGAGCCTGTGCTCTTAACTCAAAATTTTGCTTTGTAATAGAATCTACCCAGGATGTGAAGCATCCCTGGAGCTACAGGGCCCAGGAGAGGCTGGTTTTTACTAATTGCCTGGGGTCTGGGGTAGGAAATGTGGAGAGGGGAGACTGAGTATCAGAAGTCTTACCTTGAAGACATTAGTAGTCACAGTAATAGAGCACAGAATCTCAGTTTTATCTCTCATATTTGTTTCTGTATCTTTTTTCCCTTCTTTATAGTGTATGTAGTGGACAGAGTAAAGATTGTTGTTAGGGAATATAGTGTAAAAGATTAGCTAAGGCAATGGGGCTTCTCAGGTCTAAATGAAGTGAGGAAGCATTCCTTCATGGCAATGGATAACTTATGAAGAGGAGGAAATGAAAGCTTACAAATAGGAAAATATAATCCAAATTCAGAAAATAGAGATTGAAGAAATCAAACCCTTCTTAAAATAATCAATGGAAGTTTTTTATATATATCTATGCATATGCACATTTGTATACAAGTTTGTGACTTAAAAATAGTATTTATCTTACCATCTCAATACATTTTTTGCTGCTATAACAAAATATTTGAAGCTAGGAAACTTACAAGGAACACATTTTACTCTCTCACAGTATTGGATGCTGTGAGTTATGATATCAGATATCTGATAGAAGCTTTCTTGTTGCATCTTGGCACACCTGACGGATGAAGAATGAAAAGAGATGAAGAGTCTTGGCCAATAACTTCCTTGGTGAAGAATTTAAAGGGAAGCATTTGGAGAATAGTATGTCCATACATTGAAACCCCATCCATCCGGAGTTCAGTCAGCCACTAACCTCAAATATCTGGGACAGAGTGAAGAATCAGAAAGAGATTGAAATTCTGCAATCTAAAAATATTTTATCTAGTCAATAAATGTGAACCATTAAGTATATATGTACAGTTGAGATCAGGGCTGACAGACTGATTTAGCATCTTTGTGCTAAAGTTACTGTCCTAATGCAAGGATCCCTAAATTCTCACTTAGAACAAGCTGTCTCATTCCCTGGCAACTTACCTATTTTAAGAGACAGACTTCAAGGCCCAGAGACTTGAAGTGGAAAGATAAGTGTACTCAAGCAAAGGAGAAATGATAAAGAAAGAAATAATGAATAAGGAAAGATCATTAAATATATTTAAAAATTTTAAGTATGAGAAAGAGAGAGAGAGAGAGAGAGAGAGAGAGTCTGTGTATGAGTGATACAGGATTCCATTCTGTCTGTATGCTGTGAATACGTTTTATTACCATTGCTTAATAAAGAAGCTGCTTTGGCCTATGGTGGGCAAAATAGAGCTAGGTGAGAAAACTAAACTGAATGCAGGGAGAAAGAAGGTGGAGTCAGGTAGACACCATGTAGCTGCCAAAGGAGAAAGCACCACAACCCCATGGTGATACATAGATTAATAGAAATGGGTTAATTTAAGATGTAAGGCCTAGCTAAAAATATGCCTGAGCCATTGGCCAAACAGTGTTATAATCAATATAGTTTTTGTGTGATTATTTGGGTCTGGGTGGCCAGGAAAACTAAAAAGTAGTCTCTGCTTCCATGTGTATATGTGTGTGTGGGGGGGGCATGGAGACCAGAAGTTATCCTAAGGTGTCATTCTCAGGGAGGCCAATCACTTCTGTGGAGACAGAGTCTTTGGCCTGGAGTTCACCAGTTTCATTGCCTAGCTACCCTCAGGGGTCCTCCTTTTTCTCTCTATCTGGGATTTCAAAACCAACATATCCAGCACATTTATTTGGGTTTTCAGGCTCAAACTTGGGTCATTGTGTTTGCAAGGCAAGTTTTTTTTACTCACTGAGCCATCCCCTAATCCTAAATCCAAGAGCTTATTATCTCCCATGACCTTAAGTATATTAAAATATAATTATAAAAATAGAGTCTCCTGGTAAAAACACTGAAGTAACAGCATATGATGATGTGGTTATATTTAAGATAGGGTACATTTTAGTTAAATCTTCATAAGAATTGCACTTTTGGAATTATAAATCATTTTGACATTTTTAAACCATCTTGAGGTGTAAACCATAGTTTATAGCAATGTGAATAAGATATCACTGCACTTTACATATCAAGAACGATATAGGGCTTATGTTGATGTCTTAAGTGAAAACTTGTGCAGCCACTTTGGAAGTCAGTGTGACAGTTTCTCAGAAAACTGGAAATCAACCTATCACAAGATCCAACTATACCAATCTTGGGCATATAATCAAAGGATGCTCAATCATACCACCATGACACTGGCCCAACTATGTTCATAGCAGCTTTATTTGTAATGGCCAGAACCTGGACAGAACCTAGATGTCCCTCGACCAAGAAATGGATAAAGTAAATGTGGTATGTTTACACAATGGAGTGTTACACAGCTGTTAAAAACAAGGACACCAGGAAATTTCAAAGCAAATGGAGGGAACTAGAATTATCCATCCTAAACGAAGTAACCCAGACCAATGAAGACAAGCGTGGTATGTATTCACTCTTAAGTAGATATATTTGTAAAATAAAGGATAGCTATGCTACAATACAGAGCCTCAGAGAGACTAGGCAACAAGAAGATTTCATGGGGGACACTCACACCTCTCTGGGAAGGGGAAATAGAAGAGATTTCATGAGTGGATTGAGGGCAGATAGGGTGGAAACATGAGCCATCAGGAGGGCACGACATGGGGGAATGCCAAGGGGGACTGCTAAGGGAGGGGACATTACAGGGTCAGGCAGAAGCCTGGCGCAGGGGAATTTTCTAGGACTCTACAGGGAGGACCCCAGTTTAGACACCTAGCAGTAACGGATAAGTAGTCTGGATCGGCCATCCCTGTGACCAGATTGGTGCCTGGCCCAACTGTCATCAGAGAAACATCAACCAGCCATTAATGGAGGCAGCGAAAGGAATATAGAAGACAGAGGGCTCAAGGACACCAAAGGAAGGTTCACATAATCAATTAACTTGGGCTCACAGGGACTTGCAGAGGCCCGAACCGACAACCCGGAGCTTGCATGAAACTGATCTAGGCACTTTGCATGTATGTTACAGCTAAGTAGCTTGGTTCTCTTATGGAACTCCTAACAGCGGGAACAGGGGCTGTGTCTGACTCTTTTACTTTTGGGACCCTACTTCTCATCTAGGTTTCCTTGCCCAGCATTAATACATAGGGAAGTACTCAGTCTTACTGCAACTTGATATGCCAGGTATTATTGATACTTATAGGAGATCTGCTCTTTTCTAATGGAGATGGAAGAGGAGGGGATTGGAGCTGTTGGAGGGGGATGATGGGGGAGAAAGATAGGGGGAAGAAGATGCAGAGGAGGCTGCGGTCAGGATGCAAAATAAATAGATGAATTAAAAAATAAAACTCTTTTAAAAAAGAATGATGTAGGGATGTTTGTTTTGGGGCAAGATATTTGGGATGAGTTGTTATCCCTTTTAATGTGACAGTCTGGTTGAAACTCCATCACTAGCTGTAGAGAAGAACATGAGATCCATTCCCAAGCTAATTAAGACATCACATTTTCTCAACTACACAGAGTTACATTAAAATCTATCATCACTTGACCAAGCAGCAATGGATACCAGAATTGTTGCTGAACATGCAAGAAAATGACAGAGGTTTTTCCTTCTTACACGCGAAGCTGGAAGAGCACAGCATGAAGAGCTGGTGGCAGCTATTTCTGCCGAAGTGGATGGCCAGTCTCAGAATGAGGTCCACACAGCGAAAGAGTAGCTAAGAGAGAAGGGAGAAATCAAGGGTTTATAATGGTGTATAAATTTTTTGTAAACCCCTTCAGTTTCAATAAGCCAGTCTGCAAGCTTTCTTGAAAAATTTATGCTGTCTGGACTCAATCAACTCGAAAGATAATGTATACATGTTTAAAATAAAAACTATACAACCATATTGTAGAAAGTGTGCGACAAGTATGTACACACATCAAGGTAGAGACGGAAAACTTTTCGGCAATTCTGGAAGCTTCTATTAGCTTTCATCTCACACCTGGGAATCTAAAACTTAGAAACATAGGCTACATATTTCAAAGTCTCCAAGTTGTTTATTGCAATTTATTTTTAAAGCAGTCCAAACATAAAGGCAAGATGAGAATCCAGGAGTAGGGAAATGGTGGGTAAGGGACAGCTTAGTAAGGGGCTAGGGACAGGAGGGGAGTTAGGGCTGCAGCTGTGACAATGGGTTAAACACATTATCATGTGACACGTAGAAATTTCCATAGGGTATTAGTTGTTGTTTTGAGATAGGGTCTCTCTGTATATTCCAGGTTTTTATAGGGTCTCTCTGTATAGCCCAGGTTAATATAGGGTCTCTCTGTATAGTTCAGGTTAATATAGGGAGGGTCTCTCTGTATAGTCCAGATTAATATAGGGTCTCTCTGTATAGCCCAGGTTAATATAGGGTCTCTCTATATAGTCCAGGTTAATATAGGGAGGGTCTCTCTGTATAGTCCAGATTAATATAGGGTCTCTCTGTATAGTCCAGATTAATATAGGGTCTCTCTGATTTATCTTTTGCTTCAGCTCCTGTGGTAGTTTGAATGTCCCTAGAGCCCCTCTTGGTGGAACTGCCTCAGAGAGGTTACAGAATCCTTAGGAGGTGGAGCCTTGCTGAAGGAAGTATGTTACTGGGCAGGCTTTGGAGGTTTACAGCCTTGACCCACTTTCTGCTTTCTCTGCTTCCTGTGTGTAGATAAAATGTGATCAGCTAGCATCTTTGTCTTGGCACCACGTTGTTCTATTCTTGCAATGGCGGACTTATCCCTTTGGAGCTGTAAGCCAAAATAAACCCACTATTTCTTGTTTTACCACAAAACAGAAAAACAACCAACACAGTATCCCTGGTAAAGGGATGCCTTGTCTGAGTATGCTGACTTTTTGCAAGGCACTTGGACATGAAAGTCAAGAGGTAGAGAATTACAGTGTGGCCCTCATTCCTCAGAAAGCTGACAGTCTCTAGCATGGAACTGTACATAACTACATAAGACTGAGACTACTGAGGAAAATGTGCACGTGTTCATTTTTAGTGTGTATTATTTATGGAGAGAAGTTTGTTACTAACAAAGAGGAAGGCATAAAGAAATACATAAAGGGAAACAAAAAAGAAATAAATATTCTTGAAACAAGTCTATTTATTCTGGTGTATAGAACATTATAAAATGAACATGCATATATATGTATATTAAACTTTGTATAATAAAAATAAGTATGCAAAGATATTTGGAGATTTTACTTTTCTCTTCTGTTATTTATCTATTTATCTATCTATGTATTGTATCATCTAGCAATCAGCCTATCATCATATCTATCACATTAGACATATACATTTTGAGAGATATATTATATAGGTGTATATGTAATAGTTGATTGAGTTTATAGATATTGTGGGTACCTTTTGGTATAAGTAAATTGGTCAGATCCTTATACCAGCACTGGAAGGAAGGCAGTTCAAAGCCTGTGGCTTTGATGTGGGAATAATCTGGTTCTGAAGATGGTTGCCATGTGAAAACATTAGTGGAGAGAAGCGCAGGGGCCCAGAACAGACTCAACCAAGGGCTCTTCCACTGCTGGCTGCTGAGCCAGTGTTTGTAAATTCATTTCTAGTGACTTCTTTTGGTTTTTCTTTCCCCTTTTCAGTGTGTGTGTGTGTGTGTGTGTGTGTGTGTATGCATGTGTGTGTGAGACTTTTTGTGGGTTTTCTTTCTCCTTTTCAGTGTGTGTGTGTGTGTGTGTGTGTGTGTGTGAGAGAGAGAGAGAGAGAGAATTCTTGTGGTTTTTCTTTCCCCTTTTCAGTGTGTGTGTGTGTGTGTGTGTGTTTGTGTGGTATGCACCTGTGTGCATCTGTGTGTATGTGCTCAGTTGTACCTGTGCATATGGATGCCAGAGGTGTCTCTTCCTCTGCCTTGTTACACTTCTTCCTTTAAATTGTGTCATCACACTTATTTATTTATTTATTGAGTGTGTGTGTGTATTAGATTCTACTTCAGATGTAAGAGAACTCACGTATTGTCTTCCTTTTGCTTCTTGCTTGTTCCATCAATATTGTGTCAAATGGCAAGATGCTGTTTCATTTTAGAGATGTTTATTCATTTTATCCCCTCTGCTTACTTTGAGATTAGTTTGTTTTTGTTTTTTAGTTCTTTAAGTGGAAATTTAGGTTAATATTTGAGAATTTTTATTTTTACTGTATTAATTTATAGCTGCGAATTTCTCTCTGAGAGCAGTGCCTGCTACGTATATAAGTTTAAGTAAGTTATACCCTCAGTTTCATTCATATGAAAATATTTTCTAATTTAATAAGATCTCATCTTTGATATATTGTTATAAAAGGGAATGTTGTTTAATTTCCATTTATTTGTGAATTCATCAATTTTTCTATTGTTATTAATTTTATTTATTTGTTGTTTTTGTTATAGGACTTCCATACTTTTACATGTATTGATGCTTGACTCTGGCCTAATTGATTGCCAAACCCAGGAATATTTCCAGAGATGCTTAGAAAACTGTATACTTTTGCTAGTGTGTGTGTGTGTGTGTGTGTGTGTGTGTGTGTTATAAGCCCGGAAGTCTTGCTCATCTGCTCATGTATTTAATGCAGATGAGCGCTACATGAGAGCATCTGAACTAGAGGCAGAATGCCTTCCTTCCACGGTTTCCACATCACTCCTTTCTCATCATCCTTTTCTGCAGCAGGGATAACACTCATTTCCAAATGGAGACACAGCCATTTTCCAGAGTGTAGACAATGATGGCCCCAGAAAGTAGAGTCCTTCATGGTGTGTTGGCATGGGGCTATTTATCTTCCTTCTTGAGTGAGATAGCCATGGAGAGAGGAATAAGAGAATTAACAATAGTGTGAAGGGGTGTGTCAGTGTTGCCTGGATGTGAAGGGGTGTGCACATTCCAGAGAGGCTTTGCTGGAGGAGCTCTCATGCATAGCATAGTCTACCTCAGAACCACATTCCCTGTGAGAGGAGAATGTTGACTTTATTTCCTGCCTTGCTTCTTTTTCCTTTTATAATGGAATACATGTATTAATGCAATAACTATTTCCTGAATTTCTTTTTTTCCATTTTACAGATCTTTCTTATGAATTTTTAAACTTATTCTTCTCTCATACATTCCACCCTGATAACAGGTTCCCCTTCACTTCTCCCGGTCCGGTCCTCTCCCCCATCTCTCCTCTTCCCCTAGATCCACTGATCCTCTGTTTCCCTTCAGAGAAGAGCAGACCTACCAGAGATATGAAATGAACACGTCATAAAAGGTTACAGTAAGAATAGGTATAAACCCTCAGATTGAGGCTGGACAAAGCAATCCAGTAGGAGAAAAAGGATTTCCAAGAGCAGACAAAAGAGTCAGAGACAGCCCCACTGCCACACTGTTAGGAGTTCAACAAAATCCCCAAGCTAAGCAACCACAATTTACATGCAGAGGACCTCATGCAGACTCCTGCAGGGTCTCTGATTGTCACTGCAGTCTCTGTGAGCACCAATGATAAGCCCTGCTTAGTTGAGCCTGTGGGTTGTGTTCTCCTGGTGTCCTGGGCCCTCTGGCTTCTGCAATCCTTCCTTCCCTCTTTCATAGGGTTTCCGGAGCTCTGCCTAATATTTGACTGTGGGTCTAGTCCTGCATTTGTTCCCATAGGTTGTTGGATGAAGTCTCTGATGATGGTTAGGCTAGACTCTAGTCTACGACTATAGCAGAATAGACTGCCTGATTGGCCAGGAACTGGAGGATGGGTAGCCTAAAAACCTAGGATAGAAACAAAAGCGCCTGGGAAAAAAATCAATGAAGTGCCTTGCTTCCATTTACTGTGAAACCAGAGGGCTAGCCTGGGAATCTGAGGCTTCTTCCTCTCAACCTTTGAACCACTTTTGAGTGTGGAGAAGTCATTCCTCCCCAATGGCAGTAATTGAAGTCTTTTTTTTTCCATTAAAAAATTTACACTTCCTCCCCTTCTCCCATTCCCCTCCAGCTCCCCTACTCACCCTCCTCCCTCCCCCTCCCTCCTTAAGAGAGAGCAGGGTACCCTGCCCTGTGGGAAGTCCAAGGCCCTCCCCCCCTCCATCCAGGCCTAGGAAGATGTGTGTCCAAATAGACTAGGGTCCCAAAGAGCCAGTACATGCAGTAGAAACAGGTCCCAGTGCCATTATCAATGGTTTCTCAGTATGGCCCCATTGGCAGCCACATTCTGAGAGTCCGGTTTGATCACTATCACACTGGTAATTAAAGTCTGAGAGGAGATGGTGAGGACTTGATGTGAGAAGTCAGCAAAGAGACTTAAAAACACCCCTGATTCCCTGGAGGAAGTTTTCCTTCTGCTATATTAGACTGAGAGCACAGGACAAGGTCCTTATCTCTCCCTTTTGGTTCTGGGACTACAGTTAGATTAGCGTCCTCAGGTGTTGCTCAATCTCTTGCAAAGATTCTTAGGAATAGAGATCTTATGATTTTTATATTTTAGTCACTGTCTTTAGAAACAAAAACAAACAGGATTGCTGTTTAAGCTTCTCCATTGATAACTAGTTCCTATGTAAACAAGAACTATCAAATGTGTTTCAAGTATTGCAGTTATGCAAAACCTCTAGGAGAGGAATACCAATAACCAACGCTGTTTCCCTCTATATTATTCTTAAAAGGCCAGAAATACAAATCTCTACAAAGCAAGGTGAAGTTATGGATTGATAATTAACTACTTGGAGTGTTCTGTGTCTCCTCTCACTCAGTGGATCTTTTGTGCTATTTTCCTACCCCAGTTACACAGCATTTACAGTAATATTTGGTGGGCTTAATGAGCTTCTGCAAGACCTTCAAAATGTGAGAGTAAATGAAATATGGAAATATGCTACTAACGCACCCCATGTCTGAAACATTTTCAAAGTTCATGTTTGAAGCTCTTTCTTTTTACTATTTCAAAAATACAACTAATTGCAATGCATTATTTACTTATTTACTGAGAATCCTGCCAAATAATTCCACCAAATAATGATTACATATATTTTGGTTAAGACTAATGTAATTTCTCCTTCCCTGGTCTGCCAGTATATTTAAGTTAAAGTTGTCAGGCCATCAATAGTCTGTTCCTTCATTTCCCCAGTGTACTGCAATCTTCCCAAATTCCCTGTCATCTGTTATTCTTGCGTGCCTCTAAAACAACCTCTCAAGTACCCTGCCAGTAGCACGCTTATGCATGCCATCAAGTGAGCATCATCAAACCCCAATTTGAGAGCAGCAGATATACACCCGCCATGGTATTAACTAGCAAAAAGAGTCTCATAAGTAAAAAAAAAATACCTCTCCAAAGCATTAGCTTAGCCAATTATACAAATAGGTACAAAAGAGCAGAGATAAATTAAAATTTGACTCTTGACAGCCTGCTTATTTCTTCGCACATAAACGTGATTCCCCTTTCCTAAACAACACTGTTATGTTATTAATTGCTGGTTGTAAAACAACCCACAAAACTGTTGAGGAATCT
This sequence comes from Bramus lutescens, assembly GCA_001685075.1. Taxonomy (NCBI): domain Eukaryota; kingdom Metazoa; phylum Chordata; class Mammalia; order Rodentia; family Cricetidae; genus Bramus; species Bramus lutescens. The sequence continues at coordinate 2,188 of LOEQ01007787.1, read as the reverse complement.
GAATAATTAAAATTGCCTTTGATGATAGTTAATTAAATGCTCAAAGGTGAAATGTTAAGATTTCAACAATGACTGGGCATGATGATATACACATTTAATCCTGGTACTCAGAAGACAGAGGACATTTCTACTATGCCAGCCTGATCTACATAATGAACTCTAGGACATCAAAAACTGTAATGGGAGATCTTGCCTCAAAAACAAAACAAAACAGAAACCCTTAAAACACTAGCTTAAAGTAAACCTGTTGAAATTGATATAATTAAAAGGTGTTTGTATTTTGTGTGGAATTGCTTTGTTCCTATATAATGGAACAGTTTTTCAGTATAATATATGAATATTTACACATTGTTTTCTGTATGTAATTGCCCTGAAAGACCGTCTAATGTCTTTTTAAACTGTGGCTTTATTTGTTTTATTTAGATCCTTAGGCTTTCTGTTCTGTTCTAGTATTGTGCTTTCTCTACTTTAACAGAAGAATGTAAAGATAAGCACGCCAGTGTACAACAATCTCAATCTTTTGAGGAAATTGAGATATCACAGTGGACAGTATTGGAGTCGTGTCCTGTAATCATTTGGGGTGCTGGCTCGTTCATTTGTCAAACTCTGCCCATTGCAATCACTCACCAAAAACCGTGAGCTAGAATATTCTCGATGAAAACAATAGAAGCAAGCTACAGGGCTTTGGAAAATTGCTTTCATATTCAAGCAGGGTTACACGTGTACTCACTGATGGCTTTGACTGTCTCAAGGAAAATGTATTGCTGCTGCCACCAGCCTGTCTCACAGCACTTTGTCACTTGCGAGTGAGGATAGAATTGTGACAAAGGGACTTCTTTTTAATCTCATAGGTCATCGCTTGTAGTCTGGAGTCCCCATCCTTGTCCCCTCACCAGACGGAGGAAACCAGAAGCACCGTCTAGTTAGTGCTAGATTTTATTTAAACTGGAGGAAACACAAACGCCCTCAGAGTTTTAAGTCCTGAATCTTTTGATGAATCTCTCTTATATCTGATATTGTGAAACTAATTTTTAGAAAGAGTGAAAGATGGGTTTGGAACACATGTGCCAGGAACATTGGGAAAGGTTTGAGTATTTTTACAGATCACAATATTGATGTGAATTGATCTGATAGCAAGAGAAGGCTGGCTTCAAAATGAGCTTCTTGGCATTTCTTTTTGTTAATGTAACTCTTAGTTATTAATCAGTTCATCTAAAGTACTTCTACAGACAACGAATTGGCCAAACATATGGCTGTCAAAATATAGATAATTCTGAATAATTTTCCTCTAATCATTGAGTCCTTGCTGAAGAAAAGTGAAGCAAAATAATGAAGAAAACATTTACTTCAACAAACAACATTTATTTCTCTGGCTATTTGATTTCTGAATTTTATCTGTGAAGCAATGGTTTATTTCTCTACCATAGATTCTACATGTTGTTTTAACTGTCTCAGCAATAAAGTAAACTTTTGTGAATGCATTAAATCTCATAGAAGAATGTTTCCTGTTACATCAAGGAGGAAAAACCAACTCCCAACGTGGCATTTTGTTTCCTCTGAAGTACGGAGAAAGCAATTCAGAATGTTTTTCTCTCATCAAGGGCTTCCTAGTAGTTTAACCAAGTAATGCTTATCTCTTATTTAAATACGCTTTCTGGCTTGCTAGCTTCATTTCACAGGCATATAAATCATCCAAAGAAACGTTAGAAACTTAGAAGTGTTGACAAAGTCAGGATGCGTTGTTGAGATAGCCAAAACAGGCAGGGGATGAAGTCTCATGAAAATGCCGTTGGTGACAGCACCTACTTGGTGACACTCTGCAGCACGTCAGTATGGTCCATACTCTTGTAACCATTTGAGAGATCAGTGACACATGAGCAGTCCCTGAGCAGCTAGTGAATGACAGAGACAAGAGTCAAATTCAAGGGTTTTAGTAACCATTCAAACGGACCAGGAAAACTATAGCTCATTTTATGTTATTAACAAATGCTGGACAAGCAAAACTAGCAGGAATGAAACAGGACAGTGGCATGACGTGTTTAATTCTGCCACGCTCTGTGTAGCATTACTACTGGACTGTAGTCTTGAAAGACCCCAGCTGATAGCAGCTTAGCATTAGTAACACCTTTTTGCAAGGCTAGAGCCTGCAGGGTTCAACTTGGGGACAAGCTAAAAAGTTACAAAACAG
>LOEQ01007786.1:43500-55576 GCA_001685075.1 Bramus lutescens | reverse complement strand
ATAAGCTAGCTGTGCGGGAGCCGGGTGGGACGAAAAGCAGGCCTGCTCCCCTCATCACTTCACAGGGGCTCAAAGCAGGAACTGAAGCAGAGTTCATGGAGGAATTCCTCTTCCTGTTTTGCTCCTCGTGACTCAATCATCTTGCTTGCTCTCTTATAGCTCCCAGGTCTACACTCCTAAGGATGACACCATGTACTGAAGCTGGGCCCTCCCATACTAAGCACCAATCAAAAAAATTTCCCACAGACCAATTTGATGGAAGCATTTTGTCAATTGAGGTTCCCTCTTCCCAAAGGACTCCAGCTCATGTCAAGCCAACCTCCACAACAGACCTCCTATTTAAAGCCTGGGCCACATAGATTCATTTCCCTTGTGTAGCGAGCATTTTTGTTACTGCATCTATGAGATAACTTTGTGAATCAGAAAATGAAACTATACATGGCCACTGCCATACTTTTTTAAATTTGTAAAAAGATCATGGTTTGGTCTTTGCTGTTGCTATAGAGCTGGTGTCCTGCCAAGATGTGGATTCCAAAATTTTGCTTCATGGTAGAAGCTAGATTTTACGTACATGTATGTGACACATATGTAGAGGTGATGCCAGTTGTCTCTACTTTATACTCTGAACACATTTATGTTTCCTAAGCATAAAGCGTAGGAGAATGATGTACAAAGCTGGTGCCCTCCAAACCAGAATTGTTAATAATGCTTATTTTGCCGAGGTTGTGTTCATGAGTGTTCTGAATTTTATGACTATCATATTTATACTAAGTTAATCATAGATGCCCTAATTCAACATACTGGCTCAAATAGTGCTCCCCAGTCACCAGTCACCTAGGCAACACAACTCTAAATCTACTTTATTAGAAAAAAAATGTTTTGTCTATTTGTATACAGGTGTAGCCCATTGTTGACAACTTAGGCCATCCCTTAATCTGAACTAAATTCAAACACATTTCCATAAAGAAAATCAGGGAAACCCAATGGCCCTAGCACGCTGCTGTCAATCCCACTGTTGGCCTTCAAATGTTGACTATGACAAAAGCGCCTAGTCTGATCCATCGTGCGTTTCACTTCCAGAAAGTCTTGATACAGCTGTTCTGCCATGTTCTGAACCTTCAATCACCAAAAGGGTGAGGTGAGTATTTCTCTGAAGAATTTATAATCAAACTCATGGGAAATGACTCTAATGAGTACTTATTTCTCAACCTACAATGTCTGTAAATATTTGCCATTGGTGGTTGGGTTCTGTATTTTTATTGTAGAACTTTGAGGGTGTTTTAAAGTATAACTTCTAACAAAATGACCTGAGAAGTGTTCATTTGTTTGTTTTTCAAGATGGGGTTTCACTGTACCACCATGGCTGTTCTGGAACCCACTCTGTAGACAAGACTGTCCTTGAACTTACAGAAATTGCCTCTGCCTCCCAAGGGCTCAGATTAAATGCACGCACCATAGCCTAGCCCTAATTAGCCCTAATTTTTAGATGACAGGAATTCTAAGAGCAGACACACAGTGGTAAACTTGGGAATGGAACCAAAATCAGTCTGTTCTATGATTCCTATCTGCTCTCTTTTATTTACTTAATTTTGACGAGAATGGGTTTATTAGCACTGATTCTTTGTCATCTGTCATTTCTCCCCCAGTGTAGGAGCAGATGAGACCAACCAGGACAGATGTCATCTCCATGAAGAGGGATAGTCAATATCAAACCTTTAGGTGATTAATCAGAGAAAACTATTGAGAGACAAGGGTGTGGGTGAATTGTCAGAATCAAAATAAAGCCATATTGGGCATGGTGGTACACTCTTATAATCACAGCACACAGGAAACTGAGGCAGGAGGATTGCCACGAAGGTGAAGCCAGCCTAGACTATGTAGAGAAATCATCTCTGTGCCAACAATTGACAAACACTTCAGTAGATTCTGGATCTTGACTCATGTCAATGATGTTGCAATAAGCATGGGACGTTATTAAGACATGTCTTCAACACCCCAGTTTTGCTTCCTTTGAATAAATACACAGCCGTGGAACCGGATCATGAGGAAACCTTTTCATTTTTCCAAGAAGCCCCCAGTCTGCTTCCATAAAGCCAAAACTAATTCACCTCCCTCTCAGCAAAGTGAAAGCCCCCCGCTCCACATCCTTGCTATATTTTTTATAGTATCAATTCTAACACATATGAGGTTTTAATTTATATTTCCCCAATCGTAAATGATGCTGAACATTTTTTTCACAAATCTCTGGTTAGTTGTATGTACCACTCTGAAACAAAATTGCCTATTCTAGTCCCTCATCCATTTTAAAATTGGTTTATATAATTTCTTACTCTTTTGAGTTCTTTGCATGTTGGGACAGCAATAATGAAATGAAAAATTTATGCAGTGCCCAGTGGAGAGAATGGAGAATTCAAAGTAAATAGAGATACATTCTTACCTTCAGAAGATCCAGCCTTGCAGAGGGGACATATACAAACAAAATACATAGTCATTAGCAAACAGTTGGAGAGCCATATGGGCAGGTAAAAATTAAGAACAAGGAAAATATATTTTAGCTCTCCTTTGTATAAAAGGGATGGAAACTCTTTGTGTTGGAGTATTCCCTTTGGAAAATCTATTTGTGAATTTTCTCTGCTTCTTTGCATTGCCTGTGAATCTATTGAAAATTAGTAAGTCCTTTTCTAACTTTATAACCAAGCAAAGTTTTTTTTATCAAGGACCTAAGAGCCATCTCTGGGATGCAAACATCAAAGAAGTTAGCCACTGTAGGTAGGTGCCTAGGTTCTGCTGACATCCAACTCCAGACTGCACCATGTAAAGAGAGAACACAGTCATGTTTGTTCTCAGATAAAGACAATAAGCAAACGCAGAGAGATACCTCAAATATCCAGTGAATTTATGAAGAACAATGTGAGACAGGGGTGCATCAGGTTTTCTAGTTTAGAGACTACCTGACACCTTGATTGATGGATGGATGGATGGACAGCAGACTGGACCTAGAACCTCATTCTGTACCCAGCTCCCTTTTACTTTTTTTTTAAAACTAAGTTTTCCAGGTTGGTCTTGAACTTCATCTGTACCTGAGGCAGGCCAGGGACTACAGGCTGAGGTGGCTGAAGCAATCCTCCCGCCTTGGGTTCCAAGTAGGTGTAATGGCAAACCTGCATCTCCAGGTCCCATTATCTTGAGCAGATACAAGTGTCCAACTGTACCAACTTGGCTGTGGAAAGGTTGAGATGTCTTTCTATCTCTGTTCTCTTGAATACGTCCTACAAGAAACACCTCAGTCAATTGCTTTATTTCTCCTGTCTCCATGGGAGGATTTTCTTGGTGGGCAGGCTAGACTTTCAGTTGTAGTTAATGATGTTTCCCCAGCAGTTCTTGTGAATTCTAGGAGACAGACAAACTCATGGAGATTTTCAGCTCAGAGCACCAACATAACCAGAGATACACACATCTTCTCAGCGATGTCCACAATATCCTCTCTCATCACTCTACAATGCTCAGAGGTGCAAGAGTGCAGAGCTCAATACTTCTGGATCCTATGCAATGACTCCTATATGGGAAAATGAGATCTGTTGCTCCCCCAATACATTCAGTGCAGCCCTATTCCATTATTATAGACAAGTGTCTTCTCCAATTACCTGTTAGTATCTGAGGGCAACTAAGCTCAAGTCTCAGTATGTACATCCCCATAGGATTACCTGTAGGAAGGCTCTGCTGAACCATTTATCCCTTCATTTGGGAGATTTTGAAAGTACCAAGGCTTATAAACTTAGAAAAAAAATCCAATGTCAAGTGATGTTTTGGCTTTTTGGGGGGCCCACCACCCAGTTCCCAAAATAAATCACACCCAGAGGTTTGTTAGTTATGAATGCCCAACCTTAGCTTGATTTTCTTATATTATCCAGAATGCCTTTTCCCTATGGGCTTGTAGCTTTCTTACTTCTGTATGTTTTTCTTTACTTCTTTCTCCGTGGCTGGCTGTGTAACTGGGTGGCCGACCCCGATGTCCTTGTTCTCTTGTTCCTTTTTCTCTTTCAGCCAATATTTCTTCTTCTATTTATACTCTCAGCCTGCTAGCCCCTCCTATCCTTCCTTGTGCCTTGTTATTGGCCCTTCATCTCTTTATTAGGATCACCAGGTGTTTTGGACAGGCACAAGAACACAGCTTCACAGAGTTAAACAAATGTAGTGGAAACAAAAGTCACACACCTGAAAATTTTATTCCCCAACAATCCAAGCATTTGTATTCATCAAATGGTGTCAAGAAAGGAGGTATTTGCTTGGTGAGGTCCCAACTTCCTGTACTGGTCCTCAGGCTACTAAGTTGTCCAGGTTGGTCTTGAACTCCCTATTGTCCCAAATAGGGAGACTGCTGAGCAGAAATCTGTTGTGAAGATCATGATACACCTGATAGAAGCTGAGGCTAGACTGCAAGCTCAGGAGTCAGGAGTGGTACATACATCAATCACATAAAAGATGAAACTATCCAGACAGGATGAGGATGTTCTCAAGGGGAAACCAAGAGAGGGAGTTCTGTAGAGTTTTAGACTTCTATTAAGTGTACTAAGGAGAAGGGGCAGGACAGATATCTCAGAGGTTAAGAGTACTTGCTTTTCTTGAAGAGGACCTAAGTTTGGTTCTCAACACCCATATCATGGGGCTCACAACTATCTATAATTCCAGTTCCAATGAATCTGACGCCCTCTTCTGGCCTCATTGGGCATTGCACACACACACACATGGCATACATACACATATAAAAATAAAGATAAAGTCTTTAAAAATCAGGATTACTTAGTACAGACTCCACCAGGGAAGAAAAATAGTGTCAAAAATAAGAAAACTGCATCATATTTAATTTTTGCAGCTTTTACATGGTCTATCCAGAAAGGAATTTTGCCAATCCTCCTCATCCTATAGGCTGTCTCCTTTCCCTAAGGATCAGGCCTTTGGCTACGCAGAAGCTTTTTAATTTCATATAATCACATTTGTCAATTCAAGACACAAAGCTGTAAACAGTAGCAGTTTATCTCTGTGGTTTCAGCTAAAGGATGACAAGGGAACATGAATGGTGGCTTTCAACCCATCTGTCTCACAAACAGGAAGTAGAAAAGAGGGATGTTGAAAGACACAAGCGGACGAGACCTGGTAAATGACAGGTGTGGCTCACGGCCAGGAGAATGTCAGGCTTCTTAACTCTTCTTACGCTCCATAATTGGTTCCCAAGGGACAAGAGTCTTTGGACCATAGATGCACTTGTATGTCTACGGGAAGTATTAAGTGCACACACAATGCTTTGTGTGTCCCAGAGGAGTTAGCGATACACTATGTCTCCAGATCACCATGGTTAGGATAGGGCCAACTCTCTGCCAATACCAGCCTTTCCTGGAGCCCACCAATAGAAGGAATGTTGAATGAAGCTTGGCACACATCTGAAATCCTTGCTCCTAGGCATTCATGCCTCCATGATAAACTTATTAATCTCTTTGTTTGCTCTTGGTTTCTCTTTCATTGTCTCTTTCTCTGTTATTTTCTGTCTCTTTCTTATTTTTAGGCTCTTTCTCACAGTCTCTCTCTTTTTCTATCTGTCTCTCTCTCCAACATGCACAKACATTGATACATATACATATGTGTGTGTGTGTATGTGTGTGTAGATAGATACATAGGCAGGCAGATATATAGCTAGTTAACTATACTGTCACTGGTTAACTGGAGAATCATCTTACTTACTGAGGAGACAGTAAAATCACCAGGGGCATGGCCCCTGAGCTTGCCTGTGATGGATTTTCTTATTTGGCTTAACTGTGGTAAAAAAAAAAAAAGACCCACCCTAAATACAGGCAGCACCATTTCATAGGTTCATTTCCTCTCGGACTGCAAAGGATAGAAGGAACTGAGCAGCAAAAATGGATTTGTCCTCTACGCTCCAATTCTTTCCTTGGATACAGTGTGACTTGCTGCCTCAAGTTCCTGCTAACTATATAACCTGACATGCGGCCTGAGAAAGACGTACAGCAGGTAATGTTGTGGCAGGCTTACTTTAATCATCATAGACTACAGCGACTCTTTTGTCTTTTGAAGATATATTTCTAAATTTACCTGCATGGGGATCTATGTGCACATGAATGCAGTATCTGCAGAGGCCAGCAGAGGGCGTCAGATCCCCTGGAGCTGGAGTTACAGAAGGTTGTGAGCCTCTCAATGCAGGTACTAGGAATAGAATCTGACACCTCTACAGGAACAGTAACCACTTTTAACCTCTGAGCCATTCATCGAAAACATCCCTCCTTCTGTCTCTTATGCATTGATTTGGTTATTGAGTCTCAGAGCAGAAGAGAATGAAAACTCACAATCACCCTTTCAATATAGCTACGCCCATTTCTGCCATCCCCAGGTGTGCTTATCATAACACACGGTGACCAGTACCTACTACAAGCACTGAATGCCTCACAAGCAGGTGGCTGGACTGCTATTCAAGAGTTCAGGATAGCCTGCAGAGTGAAGGCACAGATTTCCCTGGAAACTGGATTCCACTCTTTTGTTTGCATTTCTGTTTCTGAACACCAGGAACCTGACTGTCAACCTGCTTACCCAGCATGGTGGCATTCACAGCTCTTACAGGAGACCCAGAATTGTCTGTGGCTCTCTGCCCATGTGCTAATGCTGGAGCTGTTGTGTAGAGGTTGTGTTCAAGCTTCCACTTTCCTGGCATCCAGTTAGGTAAATTCTCCTTCACGGACTTCACACTGAATGGGCTTTTGAATAGAACCATCTACTTGGCCAGTCAACCCCTCCATCTTCCTGCCAGTTGGTTCAGAAACAGTCAGGTGGCCCATTTTGGTCGTTGAGATATGAGGAAAGCCCCTGCTTTCTCCTTTCTGCAGGTCATTGGAGAAACCTTCTGATCCCTCTAGGATCTCTGGTGATACAGTTTGAAGAGCCATGAGGAATAGCGTGGGGAGGTGGCAGAGAAAAGCAAAGAAGCTCTGATTTGAGAGGGAATTTGTTTATGCCACTGTGCGATTCTTCTTTCAGGTTAAACATCATGTACTAATTATATAAAATAAATGAGGTTTTTTTTTCTGAACAGATGAAACATACACAGCAGCTCATTCCCATTGAGGAACCTACAAGAGATCAAAGTAATGATTGCACCCAAGTCTAACTTGGTGAGTCAGTGGGTTTATTGAGTTTTCTTACAGGACTGTGGCTCCAGGAGTGGGGGGAGTTACAGACAAGATCAGGGGAAACCCCACCCCACACAGGTGATGACTCACAGAAGCTGTATCCAGAATGCTGCCTGTGCAGCTTGCAGACACCTCCACAAGCCTGAGCATCTCCCATTGGCAACTATGCTGGCCAGTCTCCCCCAGCTCTTGTTCATGGCTGCTTCTATAACTCTGGGGGAGAAGTGTCTCATGATTTTTGCAAGTTTCAGACTTCCTTAATCATGAGGCTTTTTTTTTTACCTCCTGAGTCTCCTGAGTGCCCCTTTGTTCTTGAAGGCAATGATTCAATGGAAGATGCGGCTACACAAAGCCTTCTTATTACATTCACCTTCCCTTGTGCTCACCTGTTTCTCCTCCCTCTTTCCAAACAGTAACCCCTCCTCCTGCCATGTCCTTGTTTTGTTGCTGTTTTGCTTTGTTTTTCTCTCAATTCCAAACATGAGAGAAACTACTATATTTGTGACCTGAATCTGACTTATTTCATTTAACACAATGATCCTTAGGTCCAGACACACCATCTCTGCCTGACAAGAGACCAGCAGATGTCTCTCTGGATGCCCTGGTACTATTATCCAAATATTTTCTGCCTATTGTTCTGTCAAATGTGAGTTGAGTGTGTTATAACTTCCATTTGGAAGTGTTCTAACAGTCTATATGATCAGTGTCCATTACAGGTCTTCTTTAACAGAGATGGAGAAATACCGGACAGAGGACTGATCTCCAATATATACAAAGAACTCAAGAAACTTGACATCAAAAGAACAAATAATTCAACAAAATAATGGGGTGCAAATCTAAGCAGAGAATTCTCAACAGATGAATCTCAAATGACTGAAAGACACTGAAGGAAATGTTCAACATCCTTAGCCATCAGAGAAATGCAAATCAAAACAACTCTGAGACTCTATCTTACACCTGTCAGAATGACCAAGACCAAAAAACACTGATAACAGCTTATGCTGGAGAGGATGTGAGACAAAGGGAATACTCCTCCATTGCTGATGAGGAGTGAAAACTTGTATAGATGCTTTGGAAATCAATATGATGATTTCTCAGAAATTATGAAACAATCTACCTTAAGACCCAGCAATATTGCTGTGGGGTATATACCCAAAGGATGCTCGATCATACCACAAGTATATGTGCTCAGCTATGTTCATAGCAGCATTATTTGTAATAATTAGAACCTGAAGCAACCTAAATGCCCATCAACCAAAGAATGGATAAGGAAAATGTGGTATATTTACACAATGGAGTACTATACAGCAGTAAAAACTAAAGACATCTTGCAATTTGTATGCAAATGGATGAATCTAGAAAAAAACCATATTGAGTGAGGTAACCCAAACCCAGAAAGACAAATATAATATGTACGCACTCATAAGTGGCTTTTAGACATAAAGCAAAGAAAAAACCAACCTATAATCCACAACCCTTAACAACAAAGAGGACACTAAGAGAGACATACAGGGATCTACATAGGAAGGAGAAAAAGACAAGATCTCCTGAGTAAACTGGGAGCATAGGGGTCGTGGGAGAGGGGTAGAATGAAAGCGGATGAAGGGAGGGGCAATGGAGAAAAATGTACAGCTCAATAAAAACAATAAAAGAAACAGAGATTCAGAAGGCCAATTGGCCATGCAAACAAGCTTGGGGGAACCTGTGTCCACACACATCCTCTCATATCAACATTATTATTCTAAGTTTGAGAAAACCCTATACATTCTGAATAAATGACAGCTATGAGGTAGCTAATTAAGGAGTCATAATGACTTAAGTCTCACTTTCAGCACCAGTTTGGACCCCAGAGCAACCATAGCATATATTCATAGGGTCCTATTGATTAAAGCCAATAATGATTAAATTTATATCATATTCCTTGACTTGTGATAATATTTCTCAATAAAGCTATAATAAGGAGAAAACACCATAAACTGTGCGTGTGTGTGCGCGCGCGCACGCGTGCGTGTGTGTAGTTTTAAATGTGCCTAAGCTACCCAAAGGACAACTTTGTATTGCATCACTGTACTGCTAAATGCTGTCTGTTTACTTTCATTATGGCCTGTTGCCTGCAGTAGGTTTCATAGTTACCCAACTTCATAAAAAGAGTGTAGTGACTGGGTGTGGTGATGGCTGTAATCTCATCAATTGGGGGAAGGAGGGAGGAGGCACAGAAGTTCAAGGCCAGTCTCAGATATGTAGTGAGTTTGAAGCCAGCCTTGTTTACATGAGATTCTGCCTCAAAAACTATTATAGAGATGATTGATAGAGAGATAGGTAGATCGATGATAGATATAGATAGATAGACAGACAGACAGATAGATGATAGAAAGACAGATGGATGATAGCATTACCCTCATTGCACAGTGGAAATTAAAATCCCAACTGGAGGGATGTTATTTACTGAATACAGATTCATTTCCTACCACTACAAAGTTTAAAAATATCTGACCATCATGAGAGGAATTATTTACAAAGCATCATCTTTTGTATGACAAACTCTGCAAGGTGCCCTTGTCAAGGGAACTTAGTCCTCTCTCTAAAGCCATTTTTTCCCGAAACCAGCTGCAAGCACCCTACACACACAGTGTGCTTAATGGAATGAAGGAAAATTACCAAGGTAACTTTACGTTTTAAACATTATTTCCCAGAATTCACCTCTTTTAATCTAACACACTCAGCTGTCTGTGGTGGAGCCAGGGTTTCTGAATCCTGTCTACCTAGATGACTCCGGTTGGTTGCTGTTTGGGGGAAATTCATTCACTGATCAGCATGGCCATTCATTCACCCAGGTCCAGCCATGCATCACAAAAAATCCCTTGTCCAGAGCTGTTAGTGTGCTGAACAGAGCTTCTCCAGCAGAGCCAATCAAAACCTACAGGCCCAAACAAGGGCACTGGGAGAGTATTCACTCTTTTCTGCAGGGCAGATGCCTGATGTTCCAGGTAGCTATAGTCACCTGACCAGAGAGACAACATTAGCGGAGGATGCCACAGCCAGAGAGACACGGAGATGGAATATGACAAAAATGAGGAGTTTTCAGACACTGTAAGTTGAGGAATATTTGTGTATTTAACAGCAGATATTAATTGATGGGACCTTTTAAATTTTAGCCAAGACTCTGACTCTCCAAGACCCCAAACTCTCCAAGTTTATATCAACAAAGAAAGAGTTGGTGTTTATGCCTTTGGATCCAGTCTTGCCTGGCAACAGTTTTACATACATGCACACACACACACACACATACACATGTGTGCGTGCATGTGCATACACACATGCACACATGTGTGCATGCATGTACACATGCACATGCAGATGCATGTGTGTGTTCCCACACATACACACATACACACATGCTAGTGCACATGTGCATAACCATACTACAAACTTTGGTTAGGCTCCTCTCACAGCATAAATGCTTTCCTTTCTCTCTTCACTTGCATTTGAACTCTGTCATCATGGTCTAGTGGTTGTTGCATGTGAATTGGCACATGCCTCCAGGCATTTGTCTCAAGCACTCCCATGTCTCAGGTGCCACTCAGAGGACTCAATAACGCCACAGTCATGAGACTTTTAACTATCCTCATGCCATTTTTCTCCCTCTGGACATACTGGTATGTATGTCATTCAATCTCTGATTTTTCTGCTGTTCTTTTTCCCAAATGTTCAAATTATATCATCGCTTTGAGCAAAAGTTTACTATCATTTATCTTGTGAATCTTTTATTAATGACATTTGCTATCACAATGCAGATCTCTTCTCTGGTTTGTATGTCATTTCTCCACTTGTCTTTTTTCCTCTTAAGCCCAACTTCTTCAGACTGATACTGTCAACCACCATTGTTTTTCAGGAGACATTCTTGTCTCTGAAGGTTGACCGTGTCCTCCTTCATTCAGTGGAACTGTTGTACCCCAGGCATTGCCACGCAGTCATCACACAACTGCTTCAGGAAACTTGGCATCCCTTATCCAAGCACTTGATAGGTTTTAGACAAAAAGTTTGCTTTGGGTAGAACAACTCATTTCTAGTATCTTCCCAGCCCATGGATTCTCAACCTTCCTAATACTGCAATCTTTTAACACAGTTCCTCATGTTGATAGATTCCAGCTATAAAATCATTTTCATTGCTACATCATAACTGTAGATTTGGTATTTTTATGAATTGTAATGTAAATATCTTGTGTGCTTTTAATGGTGTTAGGAAACTCTTGTAAAAGGACCATTTGATCCCCAAAGGGGTTGCAAGCAACAGGTTGAGAACCACTGTCCTAGCCAGAGGACATACCTTCCATTCTCCTCTGATCATTCTCAGATCTCTCCCGGTAAGTGGAGACTGCTCATTAGTTTCCCAACTGCCCAGACCTAAGCAATCACACAGAAACTATATTAATTACAACACTGTTTGGCCAATAGCTTAGGCATATTCTTAGCTAGCTCTTACATCTTCAATTAACCCATTTCTATTAATCTGTGTATCACCACGAGGATGTGGCATACCAGCAAGATTCTGGCAACCTTCTCCCTTGGCAGCTACTTGGCGTCTGCTTTGACTCTGTCTACTTTCTATATATCTCTTCCAGTCTGGCTATATTCTGCCCTGTCATAGGCCAAAGCAGCTTTTTTATTAACCAATGGTAATAAAACATATTATAGCATACAGAGAAGAATCTTACATCATCTCTCCTTATCTGCTAAATAAAAAGGGAGGTTTTAACTTTATCATAGTAAAATTACGTATACAAAACTGGTATCAAACAAGAATTACAGTTACAGTATTTCTTTGTGAGATATACTATCCAGAAGGATATAATATTACCTAAGTAACAGGAAGTGCATTTTAA
>LOEQ01007786.1:25931-43491 GCA_001685075.1 Bramus lutescens | reverse complement strand
TCTAGAAAAGACAGAGACATCTCGCTGCCTGGACAGTCATCCCAAGTTCTATAATGCCGAAGCATCCATCTTCAGCCTACAGGCCCATAGTATCTGGCAGACTATTTCACAAAACAGGAAATTTGAAAGACTGTTTTGCTTATATTGGTTGGTAGTTTGTCAGTAACTTTCTTCTGTGTACTGCAGAATGTCTGGAAGACCCTTTCATGAAGCAGGAACCCTGAAGGACTGTCTCACCTTCATTAGACAACTTCAGCGGTCATTTTTCCTGTGGGTTCTGCATGTCCAGTTCATACAGGATACCATCAAGCAATCCAGGTAAGAGCAGTTTCTTGGCCAAATGGCTAGCAAACACCAAAGGGAGTCTCTTCAATGCCCATCATCCTCTTGAAGTAATTGGTGCTGCCAGAAGCAGACATGTCTCACTGTCAAGAAAAGTCTAAGTTCTTAAAACCTTTTAAATGCCATATTCTGTAGGTTTTTGAAGTGTTGAAGATTATCTGTCTAGCTGAACTATATCTCTATATATCTAGAAAACCTAACTAACATGACTATAGGTTTGGCTATTATAGATGACTATCTATTAATCCATATCTTTAATTATACATTACATTTTTAAATAAGCTGCACAAACACAATACCTTAAACAAGAACAGAAATACATATACACAGTGTAATAAATTTTCCTTAAATTTGTATCAATAGAACATGATCCATACCAATACAAAGTATTCATCTTTATACCATATCTTCTCCCCTCCTTGTTTTCAAAAAAGAAATTGGCTGTGACCATTTAACCATTTATACCAAACATTTTAAAACAAACATGTATAAACAATCATTTTGGGAATTTGGCTATAGTTTTCTCCAAACTGCTTCCTGTTGTTTGTTGACCAATTATTTTTAGGTTTCATGGAGACCTTTGGGGGGATCTTGATCCATCAAACCACATTAGACTGGAAGGAATTCACAGGTTCTCATCTTCTGTGGAAACAAAAATAGAACCTCTTTTCCAAAGCAACATATCCTTAGAACCAAATTTTGAAACAAGGTACCTTTATGTTGGTTTAACTTAGCAACCCCCAGAATCAATGTCTCTCTGCAGTCAAATAATTCAAAGAAAACATAATAATATATATGATACAGACTCTGTGTATTTTCCATCTTTGTGTGGCTCTTTTTCTATTACTTTTTAATATTTATTATCTTTACTCCTTTAATCTATGACTCTTACTCTTTTATATTACTTTTACTTTCTCTTTAACAACTTTGCTCTACTTTTTAAAACTATTCATTTTTTATAACTGTCTGTACTCTTTTTCCTCTCTCTCCCAAGCCTATGTACATTTTTTAAACACACCGTGTGTCTCATTTAGAAGTCTTTTATGTCTGAATCGGTCCTATTATTGTGTATCTGAAATTCTTTTTGACAAGGAGCATTTTAAAATGGTAGGCAGTATGATCAGAGCAGCCCTGGATGCTGACTTTGCCTCTCTTGGTCTTTCAATATGGTGGAGGTACATTTATCCATACCTCTGCAAGCCATGTTCACCTCCTCAGCTCCAAGGCTGCAGTGGGTCTATATCACCATTAAGCAACTTATAGCACTCTGCTCATACCCCATTTAAGTGCTCTGTAACAGGACTTCCTGAAAGAGCCAGAGCCATAGCATGAACCAGGAAGATATCCCTTAAAGAAGCCAAGCAGATTTTGCTGCTAGCACTGAGTCAGGAAGCCTTCTCTTAAAGGAGCCATGCCTCTACTTGTCTCTAGCAAACAAGAGTCCACCCATGAAAATGCGGCTACCAAGAAGTTATGCTTAATTCTGTTCTTTTGTGTCTAGAATTCCTTCCCAAACTCTCTCAGGCTTTATGTGGATATAGTTGTCCCCCCCTCCCATTGTTGGCATCATTTGTAAATGGAGACTGCTTATTCGTTCCCTGGCTGCTCAGACCTGAATAATAACACAGAAACTACATTAGCTAAAATACTGTTTGGCCAATAGCTTAGGCATATTCCTAGTGAGTTCTTACATCTTCAATTAATCCATTTACAATAATCCTTGTAACACCACAAGGCTGTGACTTACCAGTTAGGTTCTGGCATCCTTCTTCAGCAGCTACATGGCATCTGCCTTGACTCTGTCTACTCTCTCTGTATCTCTTCCAGCCTGGCCATATTCTGCCCTGCTATAGGCCAAAGAAGCTTCTTTATTAACCAATGGTAATAAAACTTATTCATAGAATACAGAGGGGAATCTCATATTACCTCCCAAATCAACAAAATAGTTTATTATCAATCTTACTGAGTTGACCCTGTCCATCACACCTTGGTGTTTCTTTTACCAGCAAGAATAAGTGTTTTTTTAACCTTTCTGTGGGGTGTGGGCATATGTGCAAGTGGATGAGTGTGAGGAGGGTTACACACGCGTGTGTTTACATAAGTATAGCAGCTAGAGGACTGCCTTGGGTACCATCCCCAGGAACATCATCATCTCATCAACCACCTCCTCTAAGACAGAGTTTCTCAGTGGTCTGAAGCTCTGTAATTCAGCTAGTCTAGCTGGTCACCAAGCTTTAGATAACAGCCAACTCCTCCTTTCCATAACTGGGATTACAACTGTGCACCACCATGAGTATTTTCATGTAGGTTCTGGAGATCAAATTCACTGTCTCATGGTTTCCCGGCTAGTATTTTTGCTACTGAGTCATCCCAAAAATCAAACATATTCATCCTCATACCCTCTACCCTCAGTGTAGAAAGTGGCATGGCATGTGCCCTTGACTGATGGCTGAAGAAACGAAGACAGGGATTATAGAGGAAGAGTGTTGGCTTCTCCTTATCAGAGGAAATGCCTACCCACATGAAGATACTGTCAGCTGCTCAGCATTCCCCAGAGACCTCACAGAATAAGCAGCTGTAGATACTGGCACTAGCTATAATGCGTGCCACCCTGGGATATTTTGATCTGAACCTATGGAAGATTCCTTTCCTTTATGACTCTAACGAGGACATAAAACTTGCATGAGGAAATAAGCAACAGGAGCAACACATCCAAACTGCTTTCTGGGGGTCTCACCGTCCCTGCATCTCAGCTACCTGCTTATGAGATACAATGTACCCCTCCCTCTCTGACCTTTCTCTGGATCAGAGTTCTGTGGGTCTCACTGGAGGTCTGGAGATAGCTTTGGTTGTCACAACTCAAGGGGACTGTTTGACACTGACACTCAGTGAGCAGAGGTTTGAGATGCTGTAAGCACACATGATGCCTGGCACAGCCCCTTATAGCACAGAGAACAATCATCCCTCACGTCAGGTTGAGACTCTCTGGATTGCTTCACTCACCACAAGTAACAAAAAGCCAAGGGAAGGTTTGTACCAGCCTGGGTCCAGACAGACGTCCTGATTTTACCGATGCTTCCCCAGTAGTCTAAGCTTGTCCTTACTCTGACTCCTAACAAGCCCACTGTATTAGTCCTGAAACTGATGCCCCATCATGACTTTTTATTACACAGAGGCTCCTCAGTTTACAGAGAACAGATTCTGCAGGCTGTGAACAGGACCATTTTCCTGTATAGTATCTCATGTTCTTTAGCCTGTAAACTTCCTGAGCCTTGGACTCATGCTGTGAAAATGGAGGTACTGTCCCTTACATCCCAAAAGGCTGCTGTGCCTATGAGTGGTTGAAATGACCAGTGTGAAGATTTACTGGGAGATCAGGTGTTGGGAGCAATGAACCCCCAGATTCTCAATTTCTTGTAAACAACTTGTTTTCCTCTGCTCTGAGACAGCCTGAAGCTGCTCTGAGCAGAAGACTCTTGGGAGTTCCTGATGGCAAGGGAGTGATTTCTGGTGGGTTTGGCTGGGACGTGGCTATCCCTATATAAGCTGCCCCTGAACACAATAAAGGGGGCATTCTTGGGGCATTCTGGCATCAAGGATGACCTGTGTCTCTGTCTGTGTGTCTTTGTGTGTTTCAGTCTCCAGCCCCTTGCCCGGTTCACACATAGAATGCAGACGGGCTTGGTGCGCTACAACCAGGAACCTGAATCCTATTCTACAAACTGAGTTCTTTTCCCCTTGTTTCCTGGTTGCTTAAACAGAAAATAGTTGGAAAGAATTGTTTTAATGGACTCTAAAAATACTTTTATGTTCATCCTCAAACAATCTTCAATTCAAGAGAAGAAATATTTTAGGGTTTATTATGTTTTATGTGTATGGGTATTTTGCTTGCTTGTATGTCTCTGCAGTGCATGCATGCAGTATGGAGGCAAGAAGGGGCCATCAAAGCCCCTGAGCCTGGAGTTACAGATGGTCATGAGTCACCATGTGAGTGCTGGGAATTGAACTTGAGTCTTTTGGAAAAAGAGCCAGTGCTCTTAACTACTGAGCCATCTCTCTAACCCTAAAGAAATATTTCAAAAGGACTAAGTGATGTTTTTAAAAATTCTGAACAACTTACCCAATAGGAGTTAGGGTAAACCCAAGACTCCTAGTAGTAGTAGAATGAAGATTCAGAACCTGTGGTCGGCTGCGTTTAGATATGCTTTACTATGTCCAGCCTATACAGGACATTCACACAGACATGGTCACGGCTCTAAAGTCACTTTGAAATATGTCAATAGCATCAAGAAACAGAAGGGCACTGGGGTTTAAATGAATCACGAAATGAAAACATGGATTCAGAATCAGAAGGGAAAGAGGCAGGCTCCTAGGATTTATAACTTGGTCCCACTTTCTGACCTATGGCTCTGCTTCCTGTGTGTGGATGAAATGTGATCTCTTTACTTCCTGACTACAATGTCAGCTTCCCCTCCCCCAACTGCCTTGCCTCCCCTGCCAGGATGGCTTCTATTCCTCAGGAAGAGTAAAAGTAAACCCTTTTCATCTTTAAGTTGCTTTTGGTCATGGTATTTTATCAGAGGGATAAAAAGAAACTAATGCAATCAATGCCTACTATTAGTGAGAAAAAAGAAAAAAAAACAATAGTCAGTAACTTCCAAATTATCCTATAATTTATGCTTCACACTTTTAGCCAATGATAAGAAAAAGGGAATAGAATTCATGCCTTGGAACTTCTTAGGAGTTTTCCCAATATCTGCCAAGGATACAGCACTGAACCTCTTCAGAGTCTCTGCACATCTCTTTCCAAAGTGCATTACCAATAATCAGGTTCTCTTTTGGAACGCTATTCTAAACCACAGAGGTCAGATGATCTCATAGGAAAAGGGAGTGTAACACAGATTTCCCTCTTGAGTTTGCACACCCGCACTTGCCTACTGGTGGTCTCAGAGGCCTTATTTTTAATATTATCATATCTGTAGCTGAAGGTCGATCATCCACACCTATATTTCTTTTATTCAATTTGCTGTCAGATATGGAGGTGACTTAAAAATTTATTTGCAGCACTCTCTAAGTGGAACGTGCAGCGCTTTATTCTTATCTTGATAAATTACCAGCATTTAAAACCCAGCAGATAAGAGAAATGCTTCCAGAATGGCCACAAAAGCAATGAGAACCGGTGAGTGTCAAAAGTAATTTTATTGGAACCGAAAACTAATCAATTATAGTAATCACGATGAGAATTCATAAACGGTGGGATTTGTGGCATTTGAGCTGGCCTGTCTCCATGCCTGCTCTCTGAGCACTGGGATACCCTGGAGAACCATCAACCTTAAAGGCGCAGTGGGTGAGACAAACATCATTGGCCAGGGTGTGCATTTACACTAGGAACTGAGCTTGCTTTGATGTTCTGAAGTTGACCTCTTAAAAATATTTTTAACTTTAAATTTTATTCATTTTGCATACTAACCACAGACTTCTTGAGGTTTTTGGTGATAAGTTTTGAACTGCTTCTTGGTGAGGGAAGTTTGGGTGGGAAATGGGGCAAATGTATGAACACAGGATACATACATAGCATGCTCAAATGCAGAACAAAAGTCCTAGTATTCCAGAAACATGTGCAAGCTGGAAACCTTTAACATCTTATCTTGTTTGTTTGTTTGTTTGTTTTTCTAACCCCATGGACCTGCCAACTCCCTGCTCTGAAAGTGATGACATGAAGGGAAAGACGGGAGAGCCACCCCCATTTCCAGTTCCTATCATCAGCCAGACAAAGATAGAGCCATGGTGGAATGGGCCTGCAGGCAGAAATAAAATGAAGCCTGTTGGTTTAACATTTACATGTGTATTATATGTGTGAATATTTTTGCTTTCATATATTTTATATATTATGCTTTTATACATGCCTGAGGAGGTCAGATGAGGGTATTGGATCCCCTTTTACTGAAGTTATGAATGGTTGTGAGTCAAAGTGAGGATGCTTGGAATTGAACTCAGGTCCTCAGCAAGAGGAGCCAGGGCTTTTAACTGCTGACTATCTCTCCAGCCCCTGTTGGATTAATTGTAATACAGTATTTCCATTGTTCTGTCAGCTTTATAATTATGAATGTAAATTGCTTAATTTTAGAAATTTCCATATATATGTTGAACTTTGTTATATCTCTTTGAATATGCCATTATACAAAATTAATATAAATGATAACATCCATAATAATTAAGTGACAAATTTTCCTTAATGACATTAGATAGCTAGTTAAAACATTATGCTAAGCAGAGCCTGGTTACACACCTGTAATCCCAGCACTTGGGAGGCTGAGATAGTTTCTAGCCTGGGACAGCCGGTGAGATCCTGTGTCAAGAGAAAACAAACAATCAAAAGCACCATCTAAAGTCAAAGGAGAGTCATAGACCAGGACACACTGTGTAATTTAGAACTCATGATGGCAGTTTTTCTTATTGTGTAATGGTAGCTTCCATTTCTAGATTATGGGTGCACTCTGACAACGCTCACGATATATCTCCCCTGCGAACAGACAGGAGCACCTGTCTAAATGAGGCTCTCAGGGTGCACATGCCATAGTCTTTGCAGATGTCCCTTGAATGTTGAATATCTTGTTTCTAGTTTGTACTGGGTCATCTATATATGCATTTCTGCAGGCCCATATCTGAACCAATGCCTTTGGTCCCCAAAGAACCAGGCATGAGGGTGAATGCACAGTAAACACATGCTTTGTTGGTGTTTATTCTCCAGTGTGAATGCAAAATGCCCATGGAGATGATCATCTTCGCCTTCTTGCCTCTGAGTGTGGTGTGACATACCTTGCAGCGGGGAACACTGAGACACTGTGATGTGGCCTATGTCTTCTGAGAATGCTGCAGAGCAGTGGCCACTCCAACTTGGTGGACAGTCCTTAGTTTTCCTTTGAAGCTCCCTTTGTTGTAGGACTAACTAGGGGTCAGGGTTCACACTGATTAACCATTCTGTGGTCCTAATAGGTGAAGATGGGGCCTCTGACTGGCCAGTCCACGTGGCCTCTTCTTCACCCACAGAACACAGAATAAAGAAAGAGCATCATTTCCAGTTGTTCAATCCTGTGTTCTTGTTCTGATTCCATTCAATTGGACTTAAAGCTGGGGATGCTGCAAGCCACAGAAATATAGGAATGACAGAGAACAAAGATAGGGAGGAGCCACGTCCCCAAAGTCCTGGGGATCCAGCTTTCCCTGCAGTTATCTGATGTTTCGAGTTCCTTTAACTGGACTGAACAGACTTCTACTGCCTGCAGGCACCCACTTCAGTACGGCAGTCTTGCATGTCCCACTGCCTACCACCTGGCTCTCCATGGAGGTCTCATCTTTTGTCACTGCAGACCAGTGTCTTTGTTAGGGTTTCTTTTGCTATGAAGAGACACCATGATCATGACAACTCTTATAAAGGAAAGCATCTCACTGGGGTTGGCCTACAGTTTCACAGCTTTAGTCCATTATCATCATGGTGGCATGTAGACAGAAATGTTGTTGGAGAAGGAGCTGAGAGTTTTGTATCTTGAGATGTAGGCAACAGGAAGTGGTTTGTCTCACTGAGTGTGGCTTGAGCACATATGAGACCTCAAAGCCCACCTTCACAGTGATACACTTTCTCCAACAAGACCACAACAAGGCCACACCTCCTAATAGTGTCCCTGCCTTTGGGGGCCAGTTTCCTTCAAACCACCACACTCAGGCCTTACCTTGAATGGATCTACATTCCAGAAAAGTACCTCTTGCCACATTAGGATTCACTTTACATTCTACTCCTTAAAGACACACGTTGGTACAGTGATCACCCTGGCGGGAGAGATCATATTATAGAGAGATTGGTACCCTTTGCTTTGAATGTCAGACTAATGGAGACAACAGAGCCCAAAGGCTTAAAATTTCCCCAGAATCCCATGCTGGGGTCAGGGAGGGCTGGAGCCCCAGTGCCAGCCAGATGAGGAATTTGTTTCCCAGAAAGGGATTTCACAGTTGTGACAAAATGTCAGTCTACCTTCCAGGACAGAAGAGAAGTCCAGACATTGATAGGTCAGTGATGGACAGGATCATACCTTGGCCAGGACTGTTTTACTTATGCATACCTCTTGCCTTCTAGTTACCCCTAAGTCTTTTATTAATGCCCCTAAATCACCTAACCTTTATTGTTTGTGCCTCTTCCCTATATGGCCATCTTGTATAAATCTCTTTTCTCTGCTCCTACTATTTCTTGAGTTTTTATTGGCATATGGGAAACAGCAGCCCAGTCTACTAGCCAGGCTTGGACCCCCACGGACTCGGGAAACATGGTGGACATTCTTTTTCCCCCTTGCTCCACGTGAACCCATCAACAGCAGCTATTGAATTGAAGCTGCTGAATTTCTCCAGAACACAGGAGGGTAATTTAGGGACCAG
Organism: Bramus lutescens; assembly: GCA_001685075.1. Classification (NCBI taxonomy): domain Eukaryota; kingdom Metazoa; phylum Chordata; class Mammalia; order Rodentia; family Cricetidae; genus Bramus; species Bramus lutescens. The sequence continues at coordinate 34,722 of LOEQ01007786.1, read as the reverse complement.
CTCCCAGCATCCCTCTAGGCAGAGAGTTCTATTTTTCCTCAGACAGTATATTCATCTCAAGGCCTTCCTCCTTACTGTACCCTGGTGGACCAAGTTTGGAAAGGAGACAGTTCGCTGGGGCTAGGAGGGCTCTAAAATGTTAATGGCCCTTTATGAGCCTTTTAGTACCTCATTAGCACTGGGTCCAGCTGATACTGGAAGCCTTGGAACTTAATTATTTCAGAGACAAGTTGGCCATCAGAATCTTCCAGAAGCAGCCCTGGTGTTTTATTTATTTCTCTCTAAGAGTGAGAAAACTCAACCCCATGCTAATGAGGCTTGATTGGCTTCAGATGTTCTGGAGACTGATTCTCCTTGGCAAACAATCCCAACTTCTAATCACATCAAAGTCCGACCTCGTCCTAAAGCCATAGAGAGACTCTCGGAGGATAATCGCACCCAGGAAATTGCACTTTTCTTCATGTTTCCAAAGAAATTTAGGGAGAAGAAGAAAACATGTTTTATAGGTGATGAGGTGGAAGATGTAAGTGTTTTGAAAACTTAGGGGGAAATGCTTTTGTTCTGTTAATCAGGAACATAGCTTCTCCTACAGGCATTGACCAATGGGCATCCTGGAATAAGATTTGCTTTGGCAACTATATAGTCTACTGTTTTAAATATATCTTGTGTGTGTGTATGTATGTGTGTTGTTGTTGTTGTTGTTGCTGCTGCTGCTGCTGCTGCAATGGGGGTCTGGCCTGGAACTCACTTGACTGTTTTACCACAGCCTCAGGAGTAGGGGTAGGCATAAAAATCAACACACCCAGCCCTGTCTCTTACTGTATGATTATTATCTAGGCTGTGTTCCTCAGTTCCCAGCGGATGAAAGTGAAATGATGCCCTGTTTCAAGTCTACAGTAGCATCCAGGCTGTTGTCTTCCACACCCATGTGATCAGATCACTAAAGCAAAACATTCAGAGAACCGAGAAGGACTCTTTGATGGTTAAAGGATCCTCCTGCTACGCGATGTCTTCTAGACCCCACAGGGAAGCAGCACCCATGAAATCTCAACAGTAAGGTCATCTAAAGGAGACCGACGGGCACACTGACAATACCAGTGGATGTGCCAATGACTATGAGAGAAATCTCACAAGGCCTACTCCTAGATAAGAGGTTCAGGCTAGCAATGGCTACTGAGAAAGGGACATTCTCTAGGAATGAGACTCCTGATCAGTTATCCAGTCCCAAATGGTCAGCCCTAGATACCTGTACATAAAAGCAACACTAAATAAACTCTCTAGGTTGTGTATGATATATATGCTCTTCATCATCTCTTACGTTATGACAGCACTTATGAGAGCTAAAATTACATTTTAAGTTTTAACTGTTGTGCCCAAGAGAGCCATAAGTCAAAAATCCTCTGATCTGCAAGCCCCTTGCCCAAGAATAGATTGTTCCTGAAATGCTGGGGGTCATTGATTATGGAAGATAACTAGCCACATGTTTTCATTTCCCTAAACAAGTTTGTTTAACCCATCTGCACCAGATGTGCTTGATCACATGTAGACAGGAGGTTCAGGGGCAGGAAATATGTCAGGATGTGTGCCTGCCCCTGATTGGATGTAGACAGGAAATACATCAGGTTGTTCATTTGCCCCTGATTGGATCTGATGGGAAATACTTAAGCTGCTACCAATTGTAATTTGGGACCATTTTCTAGAAACCCAGAGATGAGCCTGGCCAGAGCCCATCTACCAGGCCAGGATTTAATTAAAACTTGCTTTAAATTTGGCTTTAACTTGTGGTAGTGGTCTTATTCTCCACTGGTGGGATTAACCTGCCCCCCAAAACACCATTCTAGTATTAAGACTCTCCTGGAAGGGTCCATGGCTGTGATGGTTTCTCTTCACTGTCAACCTGACTATAGGTAGGCATGGCTGAGAGAGAGTTCCAGAGAGATTAACTCCCTGGATGTGGGCAACGCCAGCCCCTGGTATGGGGTCTTGGGCCAAATGAAAAGGAAAACTGGGGAAAGCCAGATGAGCACCAACTTCATTTCTTTGCAAGCGGAGGGCAGTTGCTGCTTTTTTAAAGAGAGAGAGACCACGCCCCAATGGGCTGGTATCTCAGCGGCTATTGGCTGAAGGAGCGGAAGGAGCTCCTGCAACAGAGGGTAGCTACACCAATGACTGAATCAAGAGGTTACAATTATGTGTGTGGCAAAATAATTGAGAATGACGACGCATCTCATAAAATACAATGTACAGAAGCAAGGAGGTGGGTATGTCAGCTTGCTTGAGGCAGGCATTCCACACTGTGTAGCTGCTGTAGGAGGAATGGGCTGCGTTCCCAGCCTGGCTAGCTTAACCTACAAAATAACCACACCGAAATCTGTATTAATTAAATTACTGCCTGGCCCTCTAGCTCTAGCCTCTTATTGGCTAACTCTCACATCTTGATTCAACCCATTTCTATTAATCTGTGTATCACCACGTGGCTGTGGCTTACCAGGAGAGATTCAGCATGTCTGACCTGGCAGCTGGCTCCATGGTGGCTCTCTCCGACTCTGCTTTCTTCCTCCCAGAATTCTGTTCTGTCTTCCCCACCTACCTGAGTNAGGCCAAGGCAATCTCTTTATTTAACCAATGAAAGTAACACATAGACAGAAGACCCTCCTACACCATGTAGCTACAACAAATACCTCAGTGAACCCCATAACATTGTCATTGCCAACAGTGGCTCACACTTATCATCCTCGCTCTTGGGAGTCTGAGGCAGAGGGAATGCTGCGAGTTTGAGGTGAAGCTGAGCAATACAGTGAGGCACTGTTTCTAAAAAAATAAAATAACAATCATAATCAAAATAAAGAAGAGGTTCCCCTGTATAGATTTAGGAATTAGTGTTCAGTATCGGTAACTCTGGAGATTCAATGTTGTCAAAATTAGACTCAGCTTCAGCCGTAGGGTGTAGGGAGGAGTTGGGAGGAATGCCCAAACAAGTAAAATAAAATAATAATAACAATTGTTATAGATAATTATATACTGGCCATTATGCAGTGATCGGTGATTGCATCGCTAACTCTGGTTTAGCTAAAGTAGGAATTAGAGAACTTATTTATGTGTGTCTCGAAGCCCTCTTCCTTATGATTGATTATTGCTATGATGTCGAGGGCACAACAGCTGTCTTGGTACCGCGAAGCAACAAATAGGAGCGAAAGGCCAAGAGACATGTAGTCCCACAGTTGAGAACCCTTGTAGAAAATGGCTCTGAACTATGCCTCACTGTCTGTAAACGCATCAAGGGCAAGACAGCCTGGACTCACTGGACGCCAGAGTGAAGTCCAAGCACAGCTCCGCCCGCTCTTCTCACAGACTGAGGAGAAGCCCACATTCTGTTCCACCCAAGAGCATGCTTGTGTGACACAGTGGTGCTGCTCTTGTAACCATTACATTTTATTCATTTCTATTTGAAGGGGAAATTGTGTGGGTTGTTTTCTCAGATGGTGTTAGAAATGACTTTGGGTGCTTGGATGTAATGCAATGTGACAGAAGTATCGTTGGGAAGAAATGGAGGAAGATGAAAGCTTGTTTCTACTCAAGGACCCGGGAGATTGAGAAAAGGATAGAAAAGTTGTGTGCGTGTGCCTGTGTGCATCTTTTCGCATGTGTATATCTATATGTGCGTGCGTATGATAGGTGTAAATGTTTGCGTACAGGTGTGCATGCATGTGCATGAGTGTATGTGTCTCAGAAAGCCCCAGTGATCTTCCCATCTCTATCTCCCAAATATTATTATTACAGGCATATGTTGCCATGTCTGTCTTTTACATGGGAATTGGGGGGTTGAATTCAGGTCCTCATGCTTGTATTGTGACCATTTTATCCACTGATCCATCCTCCTAGACTCAGGCATACATCTCTCAGCTGTTCTGGCCAACTCTACCTTTTAATACAGAAGTCTGGGCTCTATTTATTTATTTATTTATTTATTTAAAATAACAAAATAAAATAAAATAAAAAACGAGGTGGAGGTCGTAATATACTGAGGTACCATATAGCATCCCTGACTCCTACCCAGACAGCTACATCAACTTCCTGTCTGCGGTTACATCTTGGTTTTTCTTCTGTCCTTCACAGCAGTAGCAAAGTGAGCTGAGTAAAATGAATTTGATGTTCTTTCCCATTCAAATCCTGCAATGGATTCCTAGTCCTATAAAGAAAAATCAAAGTCCTTCCACAGCCAGGAACACCCACAAGACCCTATTTCCACCCCAGATGCAGCCTTCCTCCACCTGGAATCTGGCTACCCGACAGCCTCACTCCGCCTCCTCCTTCCATATTTACTCTGACGCCACCTTTCTGGAGAGAGTTTTCTCGCCCTGTCTGCATTGTTTGCCTTCTTTAAAACATTATATGTGACTCTGCAGCAGGGTTTCTTAACCTTTTTAGCGTTGTGACCCTTTAATACAGTTCCTCATGTTATGGTGACTCCCAATCATAAAGTTATTATTGTTGCTACTTCATAACTGTAATTTTGCTACTGTTATGAATCCTAATGTAAGTATCTAATATGCAGGATGTATTTTCATTGGTAGCAATGGACCTAAAGGGGTTCCCCAGCCACAGGTTGAGAATCTCTGCTCTGTAGGCAGAAGCAGGCAGATCTCTGTGAGTTTGAGGTCAGCCAGAATTTCACAAAGAGATTCTGTCTCAGAATAGAACAACAAAAGCCNTATTCTCTTCCTTGCTTTCTTTTTCCTCCTCTTAGTGCTTTTCATGACTTAATATGTTCTGCCTACATTAGTCAACTTTTTTATTTTCTGTCAGCCCCCAAGAACTTGCATCCCACAAGGACAGAGGTTGCAATTGTTATTTTGGTCATTGGTACCTTTCTCACATTGTCTCTGTAGATGGGCAATGGGTGTGTTATTGAGAAGTAGACAAGAGAATTGTTCACTTTACTTATTTTACATGTGGACAATGGCTAAAAAGCTCAGAGTGGCTGTAACACATGGATTTACAGCCGGGCACAGTAGTGCACGCCTTTAATCCTAGCACTAGGAGACAGAGCCCGGTAGATCTCTGCGTCTGAGGCCAGCCTGGTCTACAGAATGAGTTCCAGGACAACCAGATCTACACAGAGAAACCCTATCTTGAAAAAGTATAACAACTTAGTTTCCCAAAAGAATAAATATCAGAAATCCATTTTTGAGACAGGATCTCATCTGCCCTAGGCTGGCCCTGAACTTCCTGTGTAGCCAAAGATGACTTTGAACTCATGATCCTCTTACTTCTACCTCCCAAGTGCTATGATTACCAGTGTGTAACACTACAGTAGGTGTTTTCAGTTCTGGAGCCTCAAACACAGCTTCATCCATGCTAGGCAATCACTCCACCCCTGGCGTCAGCCCCAGCCCTTGGAAATCCTAGCTGACTCTTTATTCTCTCAAGAAAATAAATATCTGAAATTAGCAACCAAAACAAAATCTTACCTTGGAAGGTAATAAGGGAAGACATCTAAAAATAATTTGATCTATGAAATCGACAAGAATTTTATAAAGTAAATAGATTTGACTTAGAGCCTGCATTATAAGAATTTTATACATTATCAATAAAAATTAAATTGACATAATCATTTACAAAGGCTTGAGGCAATGGGTTAGAAAAACTTTAAAATTAATGTTTTCCAAACTATTTTACTTTTAGAAATGAACCAAAAAACTTATAAGAGATAAGGACAAAGATATATTTTAAACATTTATTGGCACTTAAAATATCAAAGCTCTACTTTTATCCAGCAAGAAATTAAATAAATTATATATCAGCCTTTGGATCTGAAAAATGAAATGCTGTATAGATTCCATGTGTTGTTTGGTATACAAGATCTCTTTTTGTTGTTGCTTTAGTTGGTTAGTTTCTTGACAGTGGATCTCACTTAGCCCTAGCTGGTCCTAAACACTTTTTGTAGCCAAGGATGGCCTTGAATTCTTGATTCTTCTGTCTTCACCTTCCATGTGCTGTGATTACAGGTGTGCAACACTACAGTACGTTTTTCAGTACTGAAGCTCAAACACAGGGTCCGTACATGCTAGACAAGCATGCTACCCCTGGCTTCAACCCCAGCCCTAGGACTTCTTATCTAACTTTTAAAGTACCTGATGTTCTGTCAATAACCAATTAACACTAAAGGCCAAATTCAGTTGGACCAAAATTTTCTACAGCTATAATTAAAGCAGAAATAGTTATCAGGACACTAGCAATGCAGCAATGGAATGCAAGCAAACTTATCTCTCTGAGACCTCACAGAGCACCTGCGCTTCCTCTGGGCCTGCTAGGCAAACGTAACAGAATGATTTGCTTGTATCTCAGAGTGACTCCAGAAGTTTTTGCTCTGTACCCTACTTGGTAGATAGACCCAGAACCTACCTTTATGTGGACTGTGTATGAAATAGAGCTGTTTTGCATGTTTGCCCATTTTTTGTGGACAACAAAACTGATACACACACTAGATCTGCCTGTCATTGATAGTGGGAGAACCTTTGCAGGAGTTGCGGAGGCCACCAAGGGTTAAGGCACAGTCCCACACATTCCAGGCTGGAGTCTAGGAGGAGGCTCCAGAAACATGTCTTTACTGATGACGCATTGTCTCCACTTAAGAATGAGTTCAGCCTTTGTGCCCCATGGCAGCTGGGCAGACACATGGCTGACTTAACACCCAGCATCATTATCCCACATATGAAGAACAACGTGACTCTATAGGCTTCTGTGGCCAGCTTCTGCACTGACATAACTATGCATAGTTTACTGAAAATGGTTTGTGATTAGAAGTATTGAAGGGCCGACATTTTTATGGGGTGTAGACTAAAAGGATCTCTACAACCATAAATTATCTGGCTGTCAGAACTTAGAAACATTCCGGAAGCCTCCAATGCTGTACTCAGGTCAACTCAGGTTACAAAGAAGTGAGGACAGAGGAACCTCCTCAGGAGGCTCTTGGTTATGACTCTGGTCTGACCAACCCACCATCCACCTCACCTGGATGGTAAGTAGCCACTCGAGGAGTCCCCACCTCACATTCTTGTTTCTTTCATTCTGTTTTGCAGAGATAATACCTCCAGGCTTCCCGTGTCTTCCTTTAAAGACACACAGTCTGACAAGGTCACTTCTCTGCTTAGAATCTTCAAGAGCCTCTGACTGTTGCTACAAGTAGAGTCCAAATTTGCTCTATAGTCTTGGGATGCCCTGTTTGATTGGCACACATTTCATTTGTATAAAACTTATAAACAATTCCTATATACAAGCCCCACCAACCTCTTTCTTCATTTCTGAAGTATGACCAGATCTTTATTCCTCTGAGATCACACTGACATAGATCCTGTAGCCCTCAGGAGTTTTTGTTTTTATCTTATAGCCTCTCTGCCTTACAAGATTTTGTTTAAAAACTGTGTTTACAAATTGCAGACTTTTTTTGAACATAAATTGACATTATTATTGAGTCACATTGCCAACTTATCCAATGATATAAGCAAAGCTTTCATAGCATATAATAAAATGTTGTGAGGATTTGTCTTCCATAGCTCTATTCAACCCTCTGTTAAGCAATCTTCCTAGTCCTCAAGACATTTCCTACCCCTGAGAACTCCCTGAAGGCATAGATGCCAATAGCAAGAAAGAAGCAACTGGTCAACCCATTGCTTGCATGCGTGCACTCCTGAAGTTTCAGTAATGGAAAAGCCTGGAGAAACTCTCCATCTCCTACATCCACCAGATAGATTGAAGGTGGGAGAAACTGGAGTACAGGGAAGATGCTGTTAGTCAAGGGATTGTCGTGCAAGCAATGACGCCCTAAATTCAATTCCCAGAACCCACCTAAAATGCCACCTGTGGTAGCGTTTGCTTGGTATGCCAGTTCTGGGAAAATGAACACAGAAAAGTCCTTCATGGAGACTCATGGGCCATCCAGGCTAACCTGTTTTGGTGAGTTTTCGGCTAGTGAGAGACTGTCTCAGAAAACAAGGTGGGGGACCAGTGAAATGGCTCAGTGGGCAGAGGTGCCTGTACTAATAAGCTGAATTCAGTTCCCGGAATCTGCACAGTGGAAGGAGAGAACCAGTGCCCACAAGCTGTCCTCTGACTTCCACATGTATGCCATGGCACATGCGCATCTGTCCCACAAAATAACAAATAAATAAATGTAAGAGAATCTTTAAAAAGGAGCAATGGACACTCACACACTTAGGCACCCACATATGTGTGAATAATGAATGAATGAATACATAGATAAATAAATAAACTTACAACACCCATGCCTACGGTCTGTTACAGAATGCATTGTCCTCTAGACCTTTTGCCACCCAGGTGAAAGCAATGGAAGCTGAAATGCCATGGCCTCTGCCCAGATGAAGCCATATTCTGGTTTCCCATCTGAGCCTCTGGCCAGACCAGCAGCAGCCATGTGCCTTTCTGTCCTGCTATAGCTATGTAGTATCTGGGGCAGAGGCTCTTCTCTCTATCCTCCATACCCCACCCCCGCCCCAGCTTCTCATCTCTACTCTGCTTTCCCAGCCTGCCTAACTGAGAGGAGTCCCTCTGGGCCCTGGGTCTCCCCGTGAACAGAGCCAACTGTTTTCTGAGAGCAGAAGTCCTCCACTGCTCTCAGAGGCAGTTCATCTTCACCTCACTATTCCTTTCCACACAGTTGAAACCTTAACAGTTCAGCAGTCCTTTAGTCTAAGGGACAGGAATGTAAAGCAGGGACTGTAGTCAGAGAGAGAGAGAGAGAGAGAGAGAGAGAGAGAGAGAGAGAGAGAGA
>LOEQ01007784.1:50971-61977 GCA_001685075.1 Bramus lutescens | reverse complement strand
AAAAAAAAAAAAGGAAAAAAGCAGAACGTTTTGATAGAGGCAAACCCAGTGTGCCAAGTGCTGGGCCTACCACTTTTTGCATATCAACTGATTCTCTTGTAAAGTTGCAAGCACTTTCCTTTGGTGCAAGATTCAGCAGAGTATTGATTATTGGGCATAACTTTTTCCCATGTACTGGTATATTGGGTCATCCCTGCACTCTGAGGGACTTCAGTGGGAAATTTAGTCACACAGTCAATAACCTTGGTTCCCACAGTCTAATCTCTGCTTCATTCCCTGGGATACATTAGAAGCCACCTCCCTACAACTATCTTCCATTTGGAAGGACATGTGTTCAGGAAAGGAGTCTTTCATACAGATCACATTTGGGAACTTCAGAGATAAAGGGACGTCCAAGCTCCGAGAACTGCCTTTGTTTTGCGTGTGTATATGAACTGGAAACTTTACAGAACAGGAGGAGAAGAGCAGGAGAAGAATAAAGAAACCAGTGCAGAAAAGTACCTAGTGGAGAGTTCATTTCACCCTCACATCTAAGTCCCGCACTTGCTGTAAGTCTTCTTCTGAGCCATCAAGGGGACACTGAGGCTGGTACTCAGGGGTCCCCTATGTTAAAAGGTGGTGGCCAAGTGCCTTGAGAACTGGGTTTATCTCTATCAGAACACATTTGTTCTGGTAGGTCAGACTTCTGCTCTATCAGCTGAAATCTCACTGCATGATTCCTGCAGACCACAGCAACTCTCTCTCACATACGCACTAATACCCATACACACACACGGTCACATGCTCTCACAAACACACACACCCCCACCCCCACAAATCCATAGACACACAACCATAACACACATGCTCGCACACTAAATACATATGCATACACTGACACATACATCATCCACATAGGCACAGACACACACCAGTCCACATACACATACACACACACCAATTCATACAATCACATACCAATTCATATAGACACGCACACACAGAAAGAGAGATTAAAATTCATGTAAGATAATGAAAGAAAATAATACAATAATGAAACTGAGAAATCACAAACAACTCTATACCAACTCTTTGATGCCATAACATAGCTGGAAAATATCTGAAAATAGCCTCTCCACAGAAATCAAACAAACACAAAACTAAGAAACAATGAGCCACCATTTTCAGACATCATAAATGTTTAAAATGCATAATGATATCAAGAATATTGGAAATGAGAGTTCTCACGTTGGGAAATTGGCATGCTACTTTGGAAAAGGATTTCATGGCATCCGTGAAGTTGATAGTGTGTTCCTCCACTGTAACCCAAGACGGTATCATGTGTAGTGCCTGAAGAAAGGAATTAGAAAACTGTCTTTGTACCTTGGGATAAATGTTGAAATAGGACCTCATACAGCTCAAGCTGGCCTTGGAATTGTTATGTAGCCAAAGCTGGTCTTGAACTCCTCATCTTCCTGTCTCCTCCTCCCAAATGCTGGGTTCCAGGCATGATCCTCTTGGCATGACTTAAACTTCTTGTTTTAAGGGCAAGGCATGAAAAGAAATGGGTTATTTATGAGTATTGTAGAATCAATGTGGTTTCAGATTTTACATTTTTTTGCCCCTCAAGGCTGTCAGGGTTTTGTTTGCTTCTGGTTTTGCTTTGATTGTCTTTCATCCTTTTCACCCTCAGTCCAGATCCTTTATTATACTAAATGACTGTCTTAGCAAAGAGCTTTGGAATGGGAAATGAAGAGGATAGGAAAGCCCACAGTAGCCCGATTAGCAGCTGGAAGAGCATGGGGCCACACTCGGTGTCTGCCGGCCTGAGGACTGCAGGGTCAAGGTTCTAAGTTTCTTCTAGAGTCGGGGAGCCAAATGGAATGGATGCTGTGGTGGTTTGAATGTAACAGCCCCCATAAGCTTATAGGGAGTGGTACTGTTAGGTGTGGCTTTGTTGGAGTTGGTATGATCTTGTTGGAGGAAGTGTGTCACTGTGGAGGCAGGCTCTGAGGTCTCATATATGCTCAAGCTACACCCACTGTCTCAGACCACTTCCTGTTGCCTTTTTGGATCAAGATGCAGAATTCTCACTTCCTTCTCCAGCACCATGCCTGCCTGTATGTTGCCATGTCCCACCATGATGATAATGAACTAAACCTATGAACTGTAAGCCACTCAATTAAATATTTTCCTTTATAAGAGCTGCTGTGGTCATGGTCTCTTCACAGCAATAGAAACCCTAACTATGACAGACACTTATGAATGCCTCCTGGTGGTTCTATTCATTTTATAGAAAATATAGAAGAGATAATGAACTTCGACAGAAAAAATGGTCCCACATTCCTTCTGAAAATATCTTTCCTCTGGAGACCAATGAGACCAGCCAGATCAGCCTGAAGGTAAGTTAGGTGTGATCTACCTGTTGATGAGGACTCCGTGATGATAGGACTTGGGTGGCGTGGTAGCAAATGTGCCACACATGAACACTTTAGTTCATTCAGGAATCCAAGATTTATATGTTTGTAACTTAAAGGAGGAAAGATGGTTTTGGCTCGTGGTTTCAGGACTTCTTCTGGCTGTGATTGTAGTGGCTTACTGGATGGCTTGCCCATGACTCAATGGGTCAGCAAAGAGAGAGCAGTCAGGACAGAACCCTGTGATATTCCAATCTGTAAGGATTGCCCCACCCCTTTCCTCCCAGTGGCCCTCTTCCCCCAGCTAAGTCCCATCTCTTAAAGGTTCTAGAACATCCCCCAGTAACATCACCAGCTGGGCATCAAGTCTTCAAACACATGAGCCTATGGGAGGAATTTCACCTTCAAACCGCAACAATGTGTCAGTCTTCGCATCTGACCTGGAAGAGAAATAAATGCCAGTAGGTTCTTCTCACCCTGGGTACTCATCTCTTCACGCTAAGTAGTTGCCACATGTTTTGGTCATTGCTGAGGAGACCTCTACTGAGATTTATCTAGAAATGCAAATGGTAGCCAGTGTGAACAACTCACCCACATTTACTGCAGGAAGGCCAACTCCCCATATAGAGCCTCTGCTTCCACTTTATTGCCATGCCTGTGATGGCGACACTGAAAGAGAAATGATGGAGAAGCTGTGTAGGTGTTGCCAGAAGTCACGTGTTTGTTCCCAGCTGCTCAGCCCCAAAATAATCACACAGGGACTGTATTAACTATAACACTGCTTGGCCAATCACTTAAGCATATTGCTAGCTAGCTCTTATATCTTTGGTTAACCCATTTCTATTAATCTGTGTATCACCTCATGGCTGTGGTTTGCCAGCAAGATTCCAGCACGTCTATCTGCAGTGGCGGCTACATGGTTACTCTAGATTCTGCCTTCTTTCTCCCAGCATTCAGTTTAGTTTTCCCCACCTAGCTCTANAGATAGATAGATAGATAGATAGATAGATAGATAGATAGATAGATAGATAACACTTACTGAGAATTTATATGCCAGATGTGTTATCACTCTGCTTCATCTTCTCCTGAGCCCATCAGGTAACAGGACTGGAATTCCAGAAATGTGACTACAGTTTGAATCCAAATTAATTGTAGACTTGAAGATCTTACCTCCTAACACATGCCATAGAATTATCCGTATTTCTAAGCTGAAGCACAGAAAGGAGTTTGTGAATTCTCTCAAGTCAGGCAAGAGCTGATAGACAGAAATAAAATCACATTACAGTTTGGAGCTTCTCTGCCAGCAATGAGGTCACATGATGTCACCACACATAGAAAGCAGAGAAAGAGAACAGGAAGTGGCGCCAAGCCTTATGGGTATTCCACCTCCACATTCTGCACGCTGCCTTCTGGTGGCTTGAACTTACTCACAGCTGCACATGGGTGACATGTTCCTTTGTCCCAGGCTTACTTCATGCTCCAGCAGCCCTCCTGCAGTCTTCTGAACCCTAAATTTGGCCTTCTTTATCATTCAACTAGCGATGTAGGTAAAAGGAAAATGGAGGCATTTTCTCAACTGAGGCTCCCTCCTCTCAGATGAATATAGCGTGTGTCGAGTTGACATGAAACTGGCCAGCACAATTGATCCCTTGTCAAACTTGACACACAGACACATCACTATTAAGCCATAATCTTTCTTTTCCTATTCAGCCCCAAGGTCACACATTAATATAAACATCATAACACAGAATATTTTACAAACTCAAATTTTTAAACACTTTAAAAGTTGTATTTTTAAAAATATCAGTCTCCTTTAAAATGCAATCTATAAAATTCTAAAATCTCTTTTTTTAAAAGTTTAAAGTCTTTTTACCATGGGCTCCTGTAAAATCAAGATTAATTAAATATTTTATTACTTTGAGAGAGAAGGACCAGGGTACAGTCACAAGCCAAATAAAGCAAAACCAAGCTTCAACAGCATACATAACTCACTGTCTAATATCTCAGATTTACTCATAGTCTTCTGGGCCTCTCCAAGGAGCTCGGGCCCCTTCTCTGACTTCACCCTCTGCAGCGCANNNTGTCTTCTAAACTCCACTCCACCTCTGCTGCTGCTCTTGGCGGTCATTCCTTGGTCCTAGCATCTCCAAAATGCTGGGGCCTCTTGCTGCATCCAAGCTGAACTTTCACCAATAGCCTCTCCTGGCCTGTCTTCAAGGCCTCCAGCCTACCACACAGTACTAAGCCTCAGTTATCTCCCTGACCCCTCATGCCTTCAAAATCAGTACCACCTGCGTGGGTGACTCTTACACTACCAGGTTTGGCTGGCAGCACAAGGTGTAACCTTGTTCACCTCTGGAACATAGGTCCTGAGTGCTAACTCTGAGGAAGCACTTCCCAGAAGGTCTTACCTCAATGAAGCTTTTCTCTTCTTAATCACTACTAATTTCTCACCTCCAGCAGACAAGCATCAATTGTCCCAGTAAAGCAAATGTTTTACTTCAGTGATTCTGGTGTCTCGTTAATCACAGCTGATTCTTCAGTGCCAGCTGGCCAGAACCACCGATTCTTAACACAGAATAGAAATGGGCCTGATAAAGTCTTTAAGCAACTCTCAAACCTTTCCTTGGATTCTCACAAACCAGGCCTCCTTCATCTGCATTTCTCTCAACATTTTTATCTTCCAAGTACCTGCAGAATAGCTCACCAACGTTTGAATACTAAATGGCTTTTCTAGTTCAAATTTCCAAAGTCACAATCCTTCCCCTCAAAATATGGTCAGGTCTATCATATCAATACTCCTACTCCTGATACCAATTTTTTTTGTCTTAGTCCAGGTTTCTATTGCTGTGATGAAACATCATGACCAAAGTGACTTTGGAGGAAAGGGCTATACTTCTATGTCACTGTTCATCATTGAAGGAAATCAAGATAAGAACTCAAACAGGGCAGGAACCAGGAGGCAGAAACTGATGCAGAAACCATGGATAAGTTCTGCTTACTGGCTTGCTCTCCATGGTGTCTTCACTTAGCCTGCTTTCTTATAGAAACCAGAACCACAGTCCAGGGTGGCCCCACCCACAATAGGTTGAACCTTCTACCATTAATCATTAATTAAGAAAATGCACTACAGGCTTGTGTACAGCTGGATCTTATGGAGGCGTTTTCCCAACTAGGGTTACCTCTGTAGGTGGAGACTGCTCATTTATTTACTGACTGCTCAGACTCAAATAATCACCCAGAAACAATAGTAATTACAACACTGTTTGGCCTATTAGCTCAGGCTTCTTATTAACTAACTCTTACATCTTAAATAAACCCATTTCTATTAATCTGTGTATCACCATAAGGCTGTGGCTTACCTGTAAAGGTTCTGGGTGCTACCCGTAAAGATTCTGGGTGTCTTCTTCCTTCAGCAGCTACATGGCATCTCCCTGACTCTGCCTACTCTCTCTATATATCTCCGTTCAGATTTTCTGCCTGGCTTTACTCTGCTAAGCCATTGGATAAAGCAGCTTCTTTATTAACCAATGGTAATAAAACATATTTACAACATACAGAGGGGAATCCCACATCATCTTCGCTGTTCGGTCTAAATAAAAAAGAAGGTTTTAACTTTAACATAGTAAAATTACATATAATAAAACAGGTATCAAGCAAGAAAATGTGAATGTTCTAAATCAGATAAACATAGACCTTTAAAAGTATACTAATTTATCTTTTATCATAACTAAGGAAAACTATAACTATCTTCAACACCAACAAAGATCACGGAAGGATATAATATTACCTAAGTAAACAGGAAGTGCATTGTAAGCAAATCCCACTCCAACTCTAGAATTGAGAGACATCTCACTGCCTAGACAGTCCCTCAGAGTTCTTCTGTACCATTGGGGCACCCATCTTCAGCCTACAGGCCCTTAGTTTCTGGCAGACTTTTCAATGAAGCAGGAAATTTCTTCTGTGTCCTACCGAATGTCTGCATTCTCTTTCATGAAACCCTGAAGGACTGTCTCACCTACTTTAGACAATTTCAGCAGTCATTTTTCTGTGGGTCCTGCATGTCCACTTCTTACAGCATACCATCAAGCAGTCCAGGCAAAAGCAGTTTCTTGCTCACAGGGAGCCTCTTTGATGCCCACCATCCTCTTGAAGTAGATTGGTGCTGCCAGGAGCAGATGTGTCTCATTGTCATGGAAAGTCCTAAGTTCTTAAAGCATTTTAAATACCATGTTCTAGAGGTTGTTGAAAGGTTTGAAGAACACATATCCATTTGAAATATATCTCTGTAATCTAGAAAACCTAACTAACATGACTACAAGTTTGACTATTATGAATGACTATTTATTAATCTGTATTTCTTAATTATACATTACATTTTTAAATGAGCTGTACAAACAGAATACCTTAAACAAAAGTAGAAATATACATATAACAAAATTGACCTTAAATTTGTATCAATAAACAAAGATCCATATCAATGCAAAGTATTTATTTCTATATCATATCCCCCTTTAAATGAAAATAAACATTTATAAACGATCATTTTGGGAATTTGGGTGTAGTAGTTTTCTCCACTACTTTTTGCTATTTCTTGGGTGAAGTATTTTTCGGGGTTCATGGAGACCTTTCAGGGAGGTCTTGTTCCATCAAACCACATTATTAGCCTGGAAGGAATTTACATGCTCTCATCTTCTGTGTAAAGAAAAGCATGACTTCTTTTCCAAAGCAACATAACCTTAGATCCAAATTTTGAAACCAAGATACCTTTAAGTTGGTTTATCTTAGCAGCTCCCAGAATCAAATGTCTCTCTGATGTCAAAAACAAAACAAAACAAAACAAAGAAAACACAATCATATGCATAATCTAGACTCTGTATATTCCATCTTTACGTGGCTTATTTTTCTTTATTCCTTTAATATATGACTGTCTGTACTCATTTATATTACTTTTATTGTCCCTTTAAAGACTTTGTCTTATTTTTTAAAAAACCATTTACTTCTTTTTTATAACTGGCTATAGTCTTTTTCCTCTATCTCCCAAGCCTACATACATTTTTTTTTAAAACATACTGTGTCTCGTTTAGAGGTCTTTTATGTCTGAATCTGTCCGATTGTGTATCTGTAATTATTTTCTGACCAGGAGTGCTTTTAAAATGGTAAGCAGCTTGGTCGCAGCAGCCCCAGATGCTGGCTCTGCCTCTCTTGACCTTTTGAATATGGTGGAGGTACATTTACTGGCAGCTCTGAGCCATGCTCACTGCCCCTGCTCCAGGGAAGCAGTGGTCTATGCTGCCATTAAACAAATTGTAGCCCACTGCTCACAAACACCATTTAAGTACAGGACCTCCCGAAAGAGCCAGAGCTCTTGCTACTAGCACGAACCCGGAAGTTTCTGGGTTTTTTTCTGCTAATGCTGCCTCAGGAAACCTTCTCTCTGAGGAGCCATGCCTCTGCATGCTGCCAGCAAACACAACCTGTCTGAAAAAATGCAGCTACCAAGAAGCTGTGCTTAACTCTGTTCTCGTGTGTCTAGAATTCCTTCCCAAGCTCTCTCAGTTTTTATGTGGATGTAGTTGCCCTATGCTGGCGCCATTTGTAGATGGAGACTCGGGTGTCAAGTTTATATGAAACTAGCCAGCACAGCACCCCAAGTTTTAATGAAATGCAAATTGAAAGACATACAAGTCTTAACTTTTCTTTTTCCTGTGTTTAAAGCAGAAGTCAGTGGCAGGAAAGGCAGGAGCTATATCTAACCTGCAATGGTGTACATATGTTCATTTACATTGGTGCACAAACATGTATGTGTTGTTCTGTGTTGACTTTTTGTTTTGTTTTGTTTTGTTTGAGACAGGGTTTCTCTGTACCCTAGCAGTCCTGGACTAGCTCTTGTAGACAAGGCTGGCCTTGAACTCACAGAGAGGCCTGCCTGTGCCTCCCAAGTGCTAGAATTAAAGGTGTGTGCCACTGCCATCCGGCCTGTGTTGACATTTTTAAAAATCAATTGCTAACATAAAATCATGGAATATTATATAAAAATTGGCATTTCAGGCTTCTTTTGAAAACCCAGATGACTTGGCAGTTCTAGCCAAACCCAGGATTGACGGAGACCTGGTCCTATCATCTCACTTGCATCTCTGCTGGCCCTTTTGGCCTAAAATTGCAACTCAAATGCAGTGAGTTTTGAAGCATCCTCCTCTGGGAGCACCTGCCAGGAGCTAGCATAGGCCAAGGTTTCCCCCAGAAGGAGAATCAGGGGGGCAGGAAGCCAAGAGAATTCTGGGTTCTACCAGGACCACAAGAGGGAGTGGGGAAAGTCCAGAGTATGAGGTGGTAGACACCTGGGGAGAAGGACATGATCAGAAGGAGCAAAGGGTGCACCCCGGATCGCATCAGGGGGGCTGCCCTGCATGGTGCAGAGGACTCAGCGGACCTCCCCCCCCACANNNNACACACACAGAGTCCCTTCACCTTTGTCAGTGGAAGGGACAGGCACGAAGTTTTCTAACAACTGCTCTTTTCTCTGCCAGATTGATGACGACAAAAGACGGGATACCATCCAGAGGCTACGGCAGTGCAAATACGACAAAAAGGTTGGCATAGTACTCCCCACCCCATGCCCACTCGGGAACCCCTACAGTTTGTATAGCCCGCTCTGTCCCAAACCCCGTCAGTTTGTACAGCCGGCTTCATTATAATTGTGTCCCCTACAACCGTTCTAAACCCTTCCAGTTAGTACAATCCCCACCCCCTGCTCCACTGCACCCCTGCTCCCCGGAACACTGTTGGTAGTTAGAGCAGCCCTCACTGCCCTGCCCGGGTGTATGTTGGGCGCTCTGTCACACGGGACAATGCAGCGGTAGAGGTACCCAGGTAGCTGTAAGAGACTCACATGGAAGGCAGAGCTCTGGGGACATGGAGGAACAGATGAAGCTTTCTTGGGAGAAGTCAAGAACAGGAAGGAAAAGGAAGCGTGAGTCAGTTCACTCAAGGAAGCCCTTCTACTTCGGTTTGTTCTCAAGGTTCTCCTGTCAGTGAGGGGCTCCGCCCTTCCTTCCTCGCTTTTCCTTTTTTTTTTCTGTCTCTTTCCTTCCCACTTTTCCTCATTTCCTCCTTCCTCCCTTCCTCTCTTCCATTCTATAAGAAATGCGCAAACTCCAGCCCTACTGCATCCCAGTTAGGAGGCACCAGAGATAGAAGCCTTAGTCACACGCTGTGACCGCTCCAGAAAGTTTATGCTACCATGGGGCCTCAAACAGACTTCTGGGATGTGCTCATAGTGATGGCACCACCTCTGCCGTCCTGGGGCTCAATTGGCTGGAGACTGTGGAAAGACTCACAAGCTGCAGCAATCCCCCCTTTCTGCAATTGATCTCGGCAGAAAGTGATTCTGAAAGACCTCAAACACAGTGACGGCAACTTCACCGAGAAGCAGAAGATTGAACTGAACAAGGTAAGTGCTTGCACAGCCCTTCGGAACTGACTTCATCCCATTTCCGGTCCCCCGGGTGCCACTGCTGACAGAGAACCCCCTGCAGAGGAAAAGGGTGACGAGGCTTCTAGTTGGCTGCCTACCAAGGGATGCTGGAGAGGGGGCTCTGGTGTGAGCTACAACACAGCCCTGGGATTATTTAAAACTACTTCGAATGTTTATTCAATGTGGTTGAATAAGATGTTTGGGGGAAGAATCAGATGCTGGCATTCAGCTGTTATGTGGGATCTTCCTCCCGAAGATCTCAAAGGGAGCACATTTCACTGGTGCATCAATCTCCACCCTGGCACCCCCACCTGCCCCCTGCTGCTTTGGTCTGTAACCAGCCTAGCCGTCTGCCCTCCTAGCTGCTGCAGTCGGACTACTACAACCTGACCAAGTTCTACGGCACCGTGAAGCTGGACACCAGAATCTTTGGGGTGATCGAATACTGTGAGAGAGGGTCCCTCCGGGTAAGGAGCCATGGTCACTTCCTATTGCCCGAGTGGTTCACTATGTGAAAAAGAAAAACAAAAAAATCCATACTGGAGATGGCTCCGTGTGCACCTGTAACTCCAGCACCTGGGGATCGAACATCCCCTTTTCTGGTCTCTATGGGCCCTGCACACATGTGGTGCACATACATACATGCAGGCAAAGTGCACATGCACATGAAACAAATTAAGACTTGTCCCTAATGAAATGCCATCAGAGAGCTGTCAGAAAGAGTGAGCAGAGTCATCAGGCTGCAACCCTCGGTCCTATGCTATCATTACAATCAAGCCATTCTGAAAAGCGGAATAGACATAGGGACAGAGGAGAGGGAAATCAAGCGCCCGCCGGCTTCGGCACATTTTTCATTGCTTCCCTTGCTTTGGCACAAGGGACAGGTGCTCAGGTAGCATCAGGTAACCTGCTAGACGACCTGTTTCTGCCCCAAGGAGCTTTCACCCCACGCTCCCTCAAATGGAGTGGATGACTCAGCAGGAGCCAGGTGGGCTCCGGAATTCTGGATGAGCAAGGTCAGAGCTGAAAAAGAAGGTTTCCAGAAGAGCCAAGCATTTAGGACCCTCAAGCCACGGAGCTCCCTGAAGGGTGTGCCCATTGTGCACAGGGGCAGGTGTCAGAAACAGGACTCA
>LOEQ01007784.1:6983-27631 GCA_001685075.1 Bramus lutescens | reverse complement strand
AAGCATGCCCAGGGACCAATCTCAGGCTGTCAGGCTTTTGTGGCAAGTGCCTTTTAACCCTTGCCAGTGTGACAAGCACTGTCTGTGCTTTCTGCCCTGCTGGCCTCACCTTACTTCCTGAGACAGGCTCTTTGCCTAAATCTGGAGCTCACTGATTTCCCTAGACTGGCTGCTCAGTGAGCTCCAGGGGCCCACCTGTCCCTGTTCCCCAGAGTGGGAGTTACAGACTTATGCTGCACCCCACTCTATACTGGGGTGCTGGTGAGCTAAACTCAGGTCCTCACGTTCTCACAGCAGACACTTTCCATCTCCTCGGGCCTGAATCTCTTTGTTTTTAAGGTAGGGGTCTTAAAATGTTGCTGTAATCTGTATATATACTGTAATCTGAAATATCTTCTTGGAAAAAAAGAAAACTATTTTGAAAACAGCCTGTCTGGCTGGGCTCATGTCTGAAATTGTGGTACTCGGATGTCTGAACCAGGTGAGCGGCTATGAGTTTAAGACAACCTGGGTGAGCACATGGTGAGTGCCAGACCTGCCTGGACCATAGTGTAAGATCCTGTCTCCAAATAAATAAAGTAATTAGTTATTTAATATAAATAATAAATTAAAAAAAACAGAAATGGGGGGAAAGAAAAGTAAAAAGACCAGCCTGGTGAGAGACTTCTTAATTTTTTTCTAAATTTTAGGGATGTGCCATGTGCTTAAACACAGGCCCTGATGGGCAATGTTGGGGTGGTGTGCCTCTTGGAACACATCATCCTGGGGGCTGCGGGTGAGAACAGCACCTCCATGGGACCTCCTTTTGTCTCACTAGGGAAGAGGGACAGAGACCACATACTGGCTGACTGGGATGAAGGACCAAGAGTACAACTTGCCAACCCCACCTACTGTGTAAGCTTGGGGGAGGGGTAGCAGGGAGGGAGAGGAGCTGGGAGCCCTGGGTCCAGCAGGGAGGGAGAGGAACTGAGAGCCCTGGGTCCAGCGGGGAGGGAGAGGACTTGGGAGTCGGGGTCAGCAGGGAGGGAGAGGACTTGGGAGTCCGGGGTCAGCGGGGAGGGAGAGGAACTGGGAGTCCGGGGTCAGCGGGGAGAGAGAGGAACTGGGAGTCCGGGGTCAGTGAGGAGGGAGAGGAACTGGGAGTCCGGGGTCCAGCGGGTGGGAGGAGGGGAAGGGGAGGAGCTGGGAGTCCTGGATCGGGCGAAGAGGGAGAGAAGCCCGGAAGTCCTGGGTCAGGCGGCACTGTGCTATTTAGAGGTATTTAACCGATAAGTGCCTGGGGACACAAGAAAGTCTAGAATATTCCGTTCTCCAGCTGCTGAACTGGAGTGTCCAGAATGCCTGTATCTTCCTGAGACTCAGTGACACAGAAGACGCACAACCTCTGCTGCTCTGGAGCCCTAGGTTTACCTCCCTCCTGAGTCAGTCAGATGTGTGTTCTCTGAGAAGTCACACGGGGCTACTCTTGTCCCATTGTTCCAGGGAGGCGCCACCTGAGAAAGGGGAAGGAGGCTACTCTAGACCTAGAAGAGATTCTGTTCTTATTTAGCTGACTTTGGTTTCATTTTGTTTCACTGACTCCTTCCTTTCCTTCTGTCCTCCTAAGGTTGTTTTCCGGTTGTGCCAATGATGTAGCTACAAGACAATAGATTGATAGATGAAATAGAGTACATGATATATGAACACGCACAGGCACGCGCGCGCACACACACACTCAGACTGAGGCAAGGTCACTATGAAGCCCAGACTGGCCTCAGTCTTCCCTGTCTCAGTCTCCCAAATGCTGGCTTTCTCTAGGCATATGCCACTATGCCTCACCCAGTTATATTGTAAACAGTTTGTCTTCCTTAAAATTGACTTGATTTGCCAGGTGTGGTGGCATATACTTTTAATCCCAGCACTCAGGAGGCAGAGGCAAGTAGATCTTGTGGGTTTGAGGCCAGGCTAATCTGCACTGACACTGTCTCAAAGGCAAAGGGAGGGGGAGGCCCCGGAGAGGTGGCTCAGTGATCAGGGGACCTGAGTTCAGTTCCCATCCCGTTGGTTCTGTAACTCCAGTCCCAGGGGATTTGATGCCCTCCTCTGGATTCTGTGAGTATTGCAATACACCCCACCCCACCCCCAGCCACCCGTAATTAAAAATAAAATAAACCTGGGGGCTGGAGAGTTGGTTCAGCATCTAAGCATACCTGCTGCTCTTCCAGTGGACATGAGTGTGTTTCCCAACACCGGCATCTGGTTATGAATGCCTGCAACTTCACTTCCAAAGGATCGGATACCTTCTGGCTTCCACAGGCACCCCCACACGTGGCATACATTCACACACAGAAATACACAGAAATAAAAATCATGAAGATGCAAGCCCCTTTCGCTTGGTGGAAAGCTGGTCACATTCTGCTCAGGAAGCCTCAGAAAGCTAGGGTTGTGTTCCTGCCTTGCTCAGAACAAAAGAAGGCAGCTGGAGCTCACGCCATACCTGTTTGCTCCTTACAAGAACAGAGCATGGGAGCTGGAGAGATGGCTTAGAGGTTGAGAGCACTAGCTGTTATTTCAGAGACCTTGAGTCCAGAGGACCCAGGTTTGAGTCTCAGCACCCACATGGCAGCTCACAACCATCAGTATCCCTAGTTCCAGATACCCCCTTCTGGCCACCTGGGCAGCAGGTATACCTATGGTACAAGGACACACAAGTAGACAAAGCACCCATACACAATAAACAACAACAATAACAAGGATAGAAAATGCTGGAAGCAGAGAGGCTCTCTGCATTTCCACTCCTGCCTCTTTCTGTCCAGTGGTGTCCCTAAAAAGGAAGACACCAGCCTCGCCTAAAGTCACAGTTACCACAGAGTCCGCATTAGCCCTGTGATAGGAAGATTTCCTGTCTAGCCAGCAGGTTTCAGTTCTGAAGAGACTCAAGTTGTCCACTCCATTAGCAAGCCTCCTGCCCTTGCCCTGTGGCTGTTGTGATGGCTTTGGCTGGAGGAGAGCCCCTCTGGTTCAGAGGCCTAGAAGCTAGACAGACAGAAGGCAAGCCGAGTCAACCTGGGAAGCCTGGCTTCGAACTAGAACTGCCCAGATGGTTCTAAACTTTGGAGATCCGCTACCATCCTGAGCCCTCTCCACACAACCCCCACGTTCATGGCTATGTGAGGAACCCATGTGTTTGTTTCCAGGGCTGTGTGGTAGAGTCCTGGGCTCTCTTTCAGATCTCAGTGGCTCTTCTGCTGTGTTCCCCAGTTCTAGCAACATGTCTCACTTTGAAAGAGTAAGACCTATTTCCTGTCTACAATACTGCCGTGGATAATTCCAGAGAACTGGCTTCCTGGCAGTGATTATTCTATACTCTCCGCATTTCCTGTGTGTAGCACAGAACAAGCACCCACCCGGTAAGGTCTGAAGCTAAGCAACGTTCCGCGTGGATTGCTGACAACTTTTTCTCTCCCCACACACTTTCTAGGGAGAACCAACAGCGTCTGCAAGCAGAGTTTTCAGACATGATCGTCAGCTCCTTACAGAAGAGAGAGGCCTCGGACGTCAAGAGCCGGAGGCCCACACGGGTAGCCAGCTACAAAAAAGGCGCCTTGGAATACCTTCAGCTGAACAACTCAGACCATGAGAACACCTATTTCTAGAACTAGGTGAGGTCTAAGAACTGACAGTAACAACCTTCAGTGTCCCGGATCTGCGATTTCCAGAGACCTCCATGACACAGACAAGCGCTTATGCTTGCTGCCCTGCCTGGAACAGAATTCCTCTGCAAGTCACATGGGTGTTCTAGTTTTGTTTTTTGGCTTTTGGCTTTTTTGTTGTATTAGACAGAGTCTCACAGATGCCAAATGTCCTCGATCTCAGTGTGGAGCAGTGGATGACTTTGAACTTTTAAGATCCTCCCACGCTACGTCCCCCACTGAGATGTGTGTCCCTGGCAGTGTAGTGGCCCTGTACTCCGGAGCCCCCCAGTCCCACAGTTGTCCCGGAGCATCAGCCTGGAGAAGAGGAGGGAGGAATATGCTATCTAGAACTTGGGTTTTCGTTCTTATTTCTTTTTGTTTTGTTTACTGGCTCTTTCTTCTGCACACATGAGAGAATTTTTTTTAATTGTCTCAGTTATATTTTAAGTAGCCCATCTCCGTGAAAGTGTGCTTAACTCGTGATTTTTTTTAGAACTCCTGCTAGATATTTGGTAGAAATAAACATTTTTAGAGTCTCATCTGTGTTTCTACTGTCTGCTCCTCTGCCTGGGGCTACCAGCCACCAACTCCTGCAAATGCTGAAAAAATCAGACAAGGCTCAGGGGCAAGATCCTTGAAGGTCACTAGCACCCTCTGTGCACAGGGAGATTATTGATATAAAACAGAGGTTTTGCCTCGGCCTGTCTACTTAGCAACATGAACGTGCAACATGTGTCGTGATAGAGACCTGAGAAGGGGCCAATCAGAGGTTCAATTCCTGCGCTGCTCTGTTCTGCCTAGGACGTCACCAGTATCTCTGAGCATCTGCTCTCTCTGACAGTGTAGCCCCTTCCTTATGAGACACATGGCTCTCACTGAGTATGTGACAGCTCATACATACCACATGTGATGTCTATGTCTATATATACATATGTCTATATATATGTCTATACATATATATCCTATCGTTTTGATATGTGTACACACTCCCTCTGCATTAGCTGCTTTAGTTGCTATGATGAAATAGCACAGCAAAGGCAGGTTATAGAAGAGTTTATTTTCATTTATGTTTCCAGAGAGCCCACAATGGCAGGATGTCATGGTAGCAAGAGCAGGGGCTGAGAGGTCATATCTTTACCAGCAGCGTTCAGGAAGCAGAGAGCATGACCTGGAAGTGGGGAAGGCTCTAAAAAGCCCACCCTCAGGGATGCCCATCCTCCAGCAAGGCTCCACCTCCTAAGGTTCCATAACCTCCCCAAACAATGCCACCAAGACCAAGTGTCCAAATACATGGGCCCATTTGGGCCCCACCACACTCACTGGATAAACTTTTAGATTCAGCTTGTGTGAAATCAATATGGAATCATTAATTGGGCATTTTCATGGTAATTCTAAAAGGAGCGGTTTTTACAGCACATTAAAAACCCTCGGTGGTCACACACCACTCAGCACCACACAGCACTGCCAACTGCACATGCGTGATCAACGTGAGAAAAAAATCCATGCATGGTAGGGTCATGTGCAGTAAGAAAATCAATCATGTGTGACCTAACCTGGTACTCAAACTTTGCCCTTCAGAAATCAGCTCCTTCTCTTCACACAAAACTGAGTCCCAAATAGTAACTGGGACCCTTGAGGACAATCACTCAAGTGGCCCACTGTCGGCCTGGACAGGGTTTCCTCCTACAGCCTGCACTATCGCTTCACTCCAAATAAGCTGTCCCGCATCTTCTGCAAATCTGTGTGAGCCTTTACTTTGTGTTTTTTTTTTCCCTAGCTGAGACCACCACCACTGACAGTAAAGTAGCTTGAAAAATACGTTGCAGATCTTTAGTCCGTTTCCTGGCTCTCTCTTCTGGCCTTCTCGGGTAACTGCACACAGGTGAAACAGAAAAATAAAAGCACAAATCTTAGAAAAGGAAACCTGAGGTCAAGTTGTAGAAGGCCTTGAATCCAGATTCGAGGATTTGTTTTGTTCTTGGACAGCTCAGGAAATATCGTAGAGAAGGAGCATGACACACAGAAACCCAGGGTTTAGGACAGGCAAGCTGGCCGAAGCACGCGGGAACAAACAGGATGCACGGAGAAAAAAAGCCTCCCACACTGCCTTCGATTGGGAAACTCCAGGAGTCTAGGCGTGAAAAGACATGTGTCTGCTGTGGTAGCAATGAGTATTTGAAAGTTCAAATAGACAGAATTCAGGGACCAATTAGAGCCAGAACATAAGGAACTAGGAACGCAAAGAAAACACCAGCACAAGCATTTCTGTAAGAAGGGAGATGTAATAGTCTTGGTGTGGCAGAGAAGCCATGTAGCAAACCTGCCTCGAGGAAGAAGGTGTTGACTATGAGCGTGACCTTGCAGACCTTTCTCACCTTGGACTGAAATCCTTTGATGGATTTGATGGGTGATATTTTGATCTCAGGGTAGGAAAGCTGTGAGAAGTAGTTTGGGAACAACGTGTGAACAAACGACAGAGAACATGCAGACGTAATGACAGAACAAGGATGATTCAAAAATTCTTCACATGAATTTATAAATGGGGCATCGACCTTTTACATCACTGAGGCAAACTCCTGCTGGGGGTAACTGAAGGGAGGAAGGGTTTATCCTGGCTCATGGTTCAAGAGTTGTAATCCACTGTGGTAGGAAAGGCATGGCACAAGGCTCTACCCACGTCAGCATGAAGGCATGACAGATGTTTGTTACATGGGGCCAATAAGACAACAGAAGGCGGAGCAGAGCCAGAAGCAGAAAGTCCTGACTGGTAAACCATTCTCCAGGTTTTGTATAAGCTTATATACGTGGTCCTGTGCTCATGCATGTGGTGATTCTATCTGGATGAGTTACGTGCATAGGCAATGAATTCACGTAATGAAACCCCTAACTCTCGGAGGTACAGAGGGACCCCATCTTGGCTTCTCATCTCCTGCTCTCTTTGTCAGCTCTACAGTCTCATGCTATCTTCTTTCCCCAGTGGACTTGACTTGGCCTTGGCTGCCTCCTAAGTCTCTTCCAAACTACTTTCTAGTTCTGTGCCTCTCAGTACAAGCCTGCTGCTGATTTCAAACATCATCGTTCAGGGAACCACAGCAATGATAACTTTGGAACCTCGGGGATTGCCGCAATCATAACTTCGGAGAGTCGGGAGAGGGATATGAACGTGTGCTGCTTGGTTAGGGAGACGTTTCAAGTTGTAATTACCGTGCCTAAGAAACCCTCGAAACAAAAATGCCTTTGCTCTGCAAGCCCCTTGCCCAAGGACAGATGGTTCCTGAAATGCTGGAGGCTGTTGTTTATGGGAGATAACAAGCCACATTTTCACTCCCCTAAACAAGTTTGTTTGATCCATCTGCAAACGGATGTGCTTGATCACATGTGGGCGCAGGTTCATAGGCAGGAAATACGTCAGGATTTACACTTGGGTTTGGACCTGATGGGAAGTAATTAAGCCACTGCAAAACTTGATTCTGGATCATTTTTCTGGGGAAGCATAGGTGAACTTGGCCAGAGTCCATTCACTTGGCTGGTATTTAGTTAAAGCTTGTTTCAAATTTGGCTTTAAATTGTGATCGTGGTTTAATTCTCAACAAGTTCCCATCCAAACCAGCAATTTCTTGCTCTTTTTTCCTCTGATGTCTGAATCTCAAGGCACACCGGGCATGCCAGTGGGCAGCATGGCGCTACCAGGCATGCCAGTGGGCAGCATGCACTACCGGGCATGCCAGTGGGCAGCATGGCACTACCGGGCATGCCAGTGGGCAGCATGGCACTACCGGGCATGCCAGTGGGCAGCATGGCACTACCGGGCATGCCAGTGGGCAGCATGGCACTATTGGGCATGCCAGTCTGCAGCATGCTATGTTTTCATCTACACAAATATTGTACTTATTGTGAGTTAAATCATTCACCTTTATGCAGTTCACTCCTGTTTCTGAGTGAAGCAGTTCCCAGGAGATTAGCACCTGCCAATCAACTTTCTGCACATGCAAAGTTGAATTAAAATCCCAGACTATGGGGACACTGCCTGGGTGATTTTCTCACTGGCAGCACCCCATCTGGGCTCGCAGCTACCAGCTTCCTAGAATGTATTGTGTCATTCAGCCTACAGCACTTCCTGCTTGACTCCACTCCTGGCAACGAAAGCTGTGTCTAACACCATGTTCCTCACACATCATTCTCATGGACCAGTAAGTGTCAAATAACTTTGTAGGGCCATCATTTTGTTTTACTAAATAAAGCATAAATGCCTCTGAATTGAACTATATAGACAGAGAAGCATTAAACCAGCTCCCTGCTTAAAAGCCATCTCATTTGGCCTCACTCCGGATTGACCTCTTGCAAGCCCCGCCTTATTCTAAACTGTGTGCTTCCTCCTTTGAACTTCCAGAACACCCTCTGCTGTCAATTACCTAAATGACTAAACTGCCTTTGAATGGTGTGAGCTCGCCCTGCCCGTCCTAAGGCTGTGAGATCACTGAGAGGACAACTTCTTGTCCATTCTTCTGTGTGTCCTCAATGACAGGTCTGAAGCGCTCACCCAACCTGTAGGCCAAGGACAGTTGAATTACTGTGTGTTTATCTGCATTTTGACCATCTTGTCTATATTCATATTTAGTTGAGTAAGCCTGTCCATCTAATCACATAATTATATTACAGAAACAACAATGAGAAACTTCGAATATATGCTGGGATGCGGGGTCTTTGCCTCCATTAGCTTTGTGTTTGTTTATTTGAGGCTAGGTCTCACTATGTAGTCCTGGCTGGCCTTGAATCACCATGCCCAAACTGCATCCTTTAGCTTCTGAATCTTCAAAACAATACTATAGCAGTCAGAGGCAGTGATTATTCTTTCAGATTTTCAGACAAAGAGATGAAAAACAAACCCATATAAAAGTTGTATTCTTAAAATTATACTAGTCTATCAAATAACAATTAAAGGCATCTTATCAACTGTGACACACAGGTGTTGTAGGAGTTCCTTCTGTATATGTGTTGCTTTTATTGGTTAATGAATAAAGAATCTGTTTTGGCCAGTGGCTTAGCAGAATAGAGCTAGGTAGGGAAAACTAAACTGAATGCTGGGAGAAAGAAAGTGGAGGCAGGAGAAACTATGTAGCTCCACTGGAGACAGATGCCAGATGCTGGATGGAACTTTACCTGGTAAGCCACAGCCGTGTGGCGATATACAGATTAATTAAAATGGGTTAAATTAAGATGTAAGAGTTAGCCAATAAGAAGCTAGAGCTAATGGGCCAAGCAGTGTTGTAATTAATACAGTTTCTGTGTGGTTATTTCAGGAGTCTGGGCTGCCGGGGAAATCAACAAGCAGCCTCCTACTATATCCAGGCTCTCTGGTAGACTATTATCTCTTCATGCTTCCTTTCTAGCTTCTTCCTCTTCTCGGTGTCCAGGCATTTGTGTATGAGTTGTCTCTATTGTGTACCACAAACCCCAAGATCTGTCACTTGAGAAATTAGGACTATGAAGAAAAAAAGAGAAAAGACGAGAAGAGACAAAAACAAGATGAAGCAAATTGAAAAAAGGAGAAGAGAGGAGGGGAGGGGAGAGGAGGGGAGAGGAGGGGAGGGGAAGGGAGAAGAGGGGAAGAGAAGAGACGAGAAGAGAAGAGAAGAGAAGAGAAGAGAAGAGAAGAGAAGAGAAGAGAAGAGAAGAGAAGTATGGTTGTTAAGAGGAAGGAGGTGTGTGGTCTTGTTACTATTGATGACTTGGTTGACTTTTCTGGGGGTAAGGATTGAACCAAAGACCTTGCACATCCTAAGAAAGTGCTCTACCCCTAAGCTACATCCTTGACCCCGCCCTACCTTTAGTGCTCCATTTGAGCAGGCCGACATACTTTACAAATGGAAAGGGTAAAGAGGGAGGCTGAGGACAGATGAGAGAGGCTAGACCCTTAGACCCTAAGGCTCAGTCATGAGTGAAAAGGGGTAAGAAGCTGGAAGGACCAGAGAGCAAGCAAGTGAGGGGGCAGGACTCAGTTGGTGAGGGGAGAACGCCTCACCGGCACAGAAAGACGCTAAGCGGAAATGTAGGTAGTTGTATATGGCTCTTATGGGGAAGTTGTGGGGATTCCCACACTACAACTTCTGCTTTCTCTTTGTAGGAGGAGGCGGGCTGCCTACTCAGAACAAAATCAGTGCTAAGGGAAGCTTGAAAAATGAAAACAGTTTGAAGAGGACAGCTAAGGAGATCTTCCTCCGTCAGTGTTCTGTTAGTGGTGGCTGACAGAGCAGCTAGCTGGACTCATCTAGATATTTTGTTGGCCCACGGCTTAGTGGTTTTGGTTGCTATGATAAAACATCATGACTATGAGCAACTTAGAGACAAAAGGTTTTACTTTATTGTATGTGTTCAGGTATCAGTCCATCAGGGAGGGAAGCCAGCCAGAACTCAAGGCAGAAACCTGGAGGAAGAACTCAAGTGTTTTATTGATGAACACTATGCCATGACTTACTATTTTAACAGAAAACATCTTCTTGGGAGTTGTGCTCGGAGGTAATAGGATTCATCAGCATAAGGATGTCAGACTCTAGCCTGGATGTGTTTAGGGGTGTCTTTATGCCCAGCGTTCAGAACTGTCTACACAGGAAGTTCCAGGCCAGCCAAGACTCCTATACAGTGAAACCTAGTTTCCAAATAAATAAATAATGTTAGACTTCTTAAACTAATTTGTAAAATTAACATGATCTCAATACCATCCAAACTCTTACAGAGGCAGGCAAGGGTTTATTAAAGTAAAAATATGCAAGAGCAGACAGGAAAACACTAAGACAAGCAAACCAAGGAAGACAAAGGTTAGCATATCGTGTAAAGCCTTGATAGTTAAAACAACATGGTAGATACACAGCTGGATAGAAGAGAAAAGAAATAGAATCAGCTAAGCCTAGAAATCAGTGCATTATAAAGACGGTGTCCTAAGTCACGTGGGCAGCAATGAAGGTTTGCAGGAAGTATGTCGGGATAATGGTTCAGCCATTTGGAAAAGATGGTATCCCTCACACATGAAAATAAATTTCACCAGGGCATGTTGCTGTACACTGCACACCTGTAAACCCCAGCACTTGGGAGACTGAGGCAGAAGGATCTTGAATTTGAGGCCAGCCTGAGCTACATAGCAAGGCCACATCTCAAATGATTAAACAAATGAATAAAACCTCCAAGTGCAACAGGAATATAAAGAGAAAGAAAGAAACCCTGCAAATATTGAAATAAAACAAGAGTGCAGGCCTGTTCAGTAATCAAATGAGGAGGAGCTTCAGAATCTCCAGCATCCAGGGAGAATAAAATGAAGAGTTATCAGTGCGACTGTGTGGGGTGCTTGTGTCTTCCTGGCAAAGACAACTATAAAAAGCAAAGCTAAAAGGTAGCTGCAAACTGTGTGTATGTGTGTGTCTGTGTATGCATGTATGTGTATGTATGTGTGCTTCTGTGTGTATGTCTGTAAAGGATAACTGCAAACTTTGTGTATATGCGTGTCTGTGTATGCATGGGTGTGCATGTGTGTGTGCTTCTGTGCTTCCCTGTGTGTGTGTCTGTGTGTGTGTCCTGCTAGGAACTGAACCCAAAGCCTTGCTATGGCAGGGTCCTTACCACTGAGCTACATCCACAGCTCAGTCATTGCAAACATGTAAAAATATTTTTTACATGTGTCTTCAGTGAGACCTAGTATCCCTCACTCAGAAAAAGCTCTGCAATTTCAGGAATAAATGACCAAACAACCAGCAGAAAACTATGCAGGAAGCTGTGGATAGCTGATAAGAAGCATATCAAATGGCTCTCAAACATATGAAGGAGCGCTCAAGTTCACTGCTAGGGAAACATGCTAAAGCAATACTGAAATGCCCACCTACGTTCCTTGGGCAAGGCCTGGGGAAGCAGGAGTCCTAACACTTGGTGCTGGGCACAGGATCCAGAACAGTGCTGTGGAATGGTGGGTATCCAGAGGAACTAACGTAACTAAACTACACACGCATTTACCCTTTGAACTCGAAATATCACTTCTAGAGACTTAGCTTTAAAATATCCACCAACGGATAAAGAATTAAGCAGAAAGCTTGAAGCTAAAAAATAAACTAAGTTAAATTTCAATAGGAAGTTTCAAAAACAGACTAGAGCAAGCAGGAGGAAGAATTGGTAAGCCCAAGGGTAGATTATTTGAAACTACACTGCTAGAGAAGCAAAAATTAGAATGACCTTTTAAAGGTGAGAAAAACTTCAGGAAGTCCATGAAATTAAAACAGTATCAAGTATAGCCTCAGAAGAAGTAAAAGGTCAACAAAACGTATTAAAAAAAATACGAGGCAAAAACTCCTTAGTCTTGGGAAAGAACCGGACATCCAGATCAAAGTAGTCCAGGGAACACTGGTTAAGATCAACCCAAGGAAATCCACACCAACACCAACATCGATTATAATAAAGCTGCCGAAAGTCAAAGGAAAGTCTCAAAGCAGCAGAGGAAAATCAGGTTTTTCTAGCCAGAGATGGAGGAGCGTTCTAGGGTTTGAAAAGGAGCAGAGGAGAAGGAACACATGTTCAGTGGACTAAAGGAGACGCTTCCAGGACTGGAGGAACGCTCAGCAATTACGGGGGTTTGAACGAGAAATGTCCCTGATAGGCTCATGTATTTGAATTGGTCCACAGTCAGTGATGCTGGATGGGGAGGTTGTGAGACCTCCAGGAATAGAGCCCTGCTGGAGGGAATACATCACTCAGGATGGGCTTTGAGGGTTCCAGCCTCACCGAATACCCTATCCCCCACCCTACCCCCAGACCTTCTTCCTGTATGTCACATAATCATCCATCTTTCTGATCCTACCATCATGCTCTCCCTGCCTGCTGTGATGCCTTCCCCCAAAATGGACTCTGTCACTCTGGAGGGTTAGAGTCCATGATAGCAGAGCCAAGGCAGCAGGCAATGGGCAGCGGGCAGCGGACAGCGGGCAATGGACAGTGGGGAGCGCACAGCGGGCAGTGGACAGTGGGCAGTGGACAGTGACCAGCACACAGCGGGCAGCACACAGTGGGCAGTGGACAGTGGGCAGCACACAGTGGGCAGCGGGCAATGGACAGTGGGGAGCGCACAGTGGGCAGTAGACAGTGGGCAGTGGACAGTGAGCAGCACACAGCGGGCAGCACACAGTGGGCAGTGGACAGTGGGGAGCGCACAGCGGGCAGTGGACAGTGAGCAGCACACAGCGGGCAGTGGACAGCATGTAGTGGACAGTGGACAGGGGGCAGCGGACAGTGGAAAATGGGCAGTGGGCAGCTGGCAGTGGACAGCAGTCATGGTGGTTAGAACAACAGCTGGAAGCTCACATCTCAAACCCCAAGTACAAAGCAAAGAGAGTGCATTTAAAATGGCCTTGGTGTCTCTTTACAGAACTAGGAAAGTAGACAAGACAGAGTACAAGGCCCACCTGGTCTACAAAGGGAGTTCCGGGCCAGCCAGGACTGCCTAGCAACACCTGGTCTCTAAACAAAACAAGCAAACAAACAAAAAGCTTGACAGCATAAACCATTAGGGAAATGCAAACTGAAACCACAATGAAATGTAATTAAGTAACCATTAGTACATAATGGCTAAAGTTTGACATAGATCATAACAAGTGTTGGCAAATACCAAAAGGTGGTAGTAACCTTCTTACCTGCTGGTGCAAACATAAACTGTCCAACCTCTTCACAGAATGAGTTGGCAGAGTCTTTAAAGGTTTAACATATTTATTTTAATCATCCACTTCACTCAAGGGTGGTTTCCTAACTAACGGCCAATGTCCATACAAAGACTTAGACCTACATGTTCAGGGCATCCTTGATTATCACAGTCAGACACTAGAAACAATTCAAATGTTCATAAAGAGGGTAAATGGTTGCCGGCTATGGTGGTACATGCCTACAACCCCAGAGTTGGACAGGCAGACCCAGAGATGATTAAACTGACGGGTATAGTATGTGGACTTCTTCATTCCAGTAGGGCTTAAGATTTGTAGTTTTGATGACAGAGCTGGGTTTTCACGACATGGGCACAATGGGGGCACACCTGTAACCCCAGCATGGGAAGTGGAGCAGGCAAATGAGGAGTCTGCCTGCAGCAGCCTTGCTGAGTTACTTATCCCCTTGCTGGGACAGAGGACAAAAGATAACAGCAACCTAGGGAAGGAGGGGTTTGTTTGGGCTCACATCCCAGAGCTCTGAAGTCTTCAGTGGCAGAAAAGTGAATGAGAAAGAAACAGGATTGAACAAACACCAAAAGGCACAGCTTTTGTTTCTTGGATCCTCCTGAGAGAGATTGCGAAGCCACAGGAGTGCTGCATCTGCATTTGCCATTGGGCTCAGGTGACTGAGTTATCTATAGGGGAAGGGGCACCTAGCAAGAAGGCTGGGTTAGCTCAGCTTGGGGCTTCCTGGGTATTCGCGGGCCTTGTGCGGGCTGGAGGCCACTGACAAGGTGACTTGGATGCTGTGAGTCAAGGGTGGCTATGAATCCAGGACTGGACCCTGACATGAGAAGTAGCTGGCATGGAGGAACTTAGCAAACTGCTCACAAAGAGGAACTGGGAGAATTTAGGTGTGACTCCAAGGCTGAGCTAAGCAGCACAGAAACAGCCACCAAGGCATCCTTTAAACAGGAGAGCCAGAGGCAGGAGGATTGCCAAGAATGTGACACCAAGCCTGGGCTTCATAGTGAGTTTATAAATAGCCTAGACTATAGCGTGAAGCCCTGTCTCAGAAAACCAAAACAGCTAAGCTAACCAAAACAGAAAAACCTATGAACTAGAGACTGTCATTAGGATAGTTATACAGAGAGAAAACAACCATGTGGAACCGTCAGTTAGTGGCCAAATGAAATTTTCTAATGGTATGATTTTACCCCAATGAGGTATACCTTTACCAAGTTTCACTCAGCAGAACAAGGGGTGGAAGGGAGGAACTAAATGTGTCCAGGAGCTGGAGAGACAGGTCAGTGGTTAAATCCCATACTGCTTTTGTGGGGAACACGTAAGTTCCCAGCACCCATGTGAGGAGGCTCATAACCACCTGTAACTTCACCTCCAGAGAAATCTGGTGCCTCTGGCCTCCTCAGGTGCCTGTACTCACATGTACATCCTCACACACAGATACAGAGGCACACACATGATTTAAAATAATTTAAAATAATTCAAAAAATTTCAATCTAAAAGAAACAAAAAGGGATGTCCAATCTTGTCACATTGTGAAACGACATTACAATCTCCACAGTCTACACCTAAAAAGGAGGAAGACAAATCACAAAAGAAACTTTCTACCCTACCCCACCCCTCCACACACCGCCGCACCTCACTGCACCCCACCCCACCCTCAAACCTACTGTGTTAAGTAAATTTACCATTTAGTGTTAGGCTGCATTCAGAGCTGAGCTTGGCCTCTCGTGGGCTGAGAATGGACACGGTTGACAGTGTCCACAGGGGTTTATGAGGCACACAGAGAGCATCCAAAGATAAAACTCCACCTTCATCCCCCTAAGCGCACCAAAATTTCCACACGGGAAACTAGGTCCGTGGTGGGGAGGTTAGAGAACAAACTTGCCATGGGAGGGTGGAGAGCTTAAAGCCGGTCCCTTTTCAGAGCCGTTGTGAACCCCTCATTCAGACAGTTGATGACCCACCTCAGCTGCAATCCTGTTACATACAACACAGGGACCTCACTGTGTCGGGGTGCTCTCAGGAAAGACAGGATTCATTTGGATTTCACCCTGCAAGTCAAGCACTTTGGGGCCAACTGGAGAAGAACTTGAGTTCAAGGCAAGCCTAGACTATGGAACAAAACTCTTAATGAAAAACAAACAAACAAACAAAAAAACAGACTTAGCTTGATTTCAAGGGATCTGAAGACAGATCTGTTTGCACCAGGTGTGAACTAGATACTGGCCCAGGCTGGACGAACGGCACAGCGCATGGAATGGGTCAGAGGGACCCAGGAAAGCTGCCTGTGACTCGACTTCCTCCCTCCTTGAAGCTTCTGGGACTGAGGATTGTTGTGTGTCTGTCTAGCAGGGGAGTTGTGTGCGTGTGTGTGCAGGTGAATGTGCACATGTGTGTAGAGCCCAGCGGTCCACATCAAGTGTCTTTTGTGATTACTTTCTGCCTTGGTTTTTGAGACAGAATCTTTTACTGGATCTGGAGCTGGGATGGCTGGCAGGGGGCTGCAGGGATCTCTGCCTCCAGCTCTGAGCCAACCGGCACACACCACCATACCTGGCTCTTACATGGATGCTACGACTCATGCTTACACGGCAGCCACATAATAGATTAAGCCACCCCCTTTTGTTTGCTAACATTAATGCTCAGATCAAAAATGTACCTCCCACAGTGATGAACAGGTTACAGCAGGCAAGAAAGGGCTAAAGATGTTACAAGAATTAAAGAAGCTGCTCTGAAGACACAGGCAGGGGATAAGATGCAAAGAAGTCTCAGTATGAGACCATATAAGGTTTTCCCATTTGTTTCTTTTAATGTGAGTATGTGTATATGCGTGTGTATTCGTGTGAGTGGCAGGTGTTTATATATTATGGTACGTATAGGGAAGTCAGAATACAGCTTCTAGGAGCTGATTCTCTCCTTCCAGCTTTATTTAGGCTCCACAGATCAAACTCAAGTTCCAGGGCTTGAGTTGTTAAAACAACAAGCGCTTTATCCAGTAAGTCATCCTGTAGAAAATAAGATTTATTTTGCGAGTGGTGGTAGTAGTTTTGTTTTTCTTGTTTTGTTACACACACTTACATATATACTCACGTGTGTAATTTTGAACCTCAGTTCTGCATGTGAGAGAAAGGCAACAGTTTGTCTTTCTGACCTTAGCTTGTAAT
This sequence comes from Bramus lutescens, assembly GCA_001685075.1. Classification (NCBI taxonomy): domain Eukaryota; kingdom Metazoa; phylum Chordata; class Mammalia; order Rodentia; family Cricetidae; genus Bramus; species Bramus lutescens. The sequence continues at coordinate 11,095 of LOEQ01007784.1, read as the reverse complement.
CAATCATCTCTAGTCCCATCCATTTTCCTGAAAGTGTTGTGGTTTAATTTTTGGCACAAGCTGTTTAGGGCCCAGAGTTTTCAAATGCCGTGTTAGAGGCTCGCTGCCCCACTTCTGTCTTCACTATTGATTTTAATACAATTAAAATAATTTACTTCACCTGCTAAAAACCAATAGCACCTCCATTCCTCTCATTATTTGATTCCCAGACCTGTCCCAAAGTCTTGATATTTGTACTTACATTTCTAAGGTGAAAGAAGATTCATGCTCCTATTGGGTTCACTGGGTTTTTTTGTTTGTTTGTTTTGTTTTGTTTTGAAAACAATAGGCCACAAAGACCTTCTGAAAAACCAGGTTGACTTGATGAAGCTATCTAAAACTAGCCAATCACAATGGCTTCGACGACTATAGCCCAGGCTGGCTTCCAATTTATAGAAATTGCCCTGCCTCAGTCTCCAGAGTGCAGGGATTACAGTGTAAGTCACCACATCTGGTTTCTTTTTTTTTTTTTTCTATTGTTTTTTGGATTTGAGGCAAGGTCTTGCTGCATAATCTAGGCTGACCTTGAAATGGTGATCTCCTGTCTCAGTTTCCCTCTGCTGGTATTACAGGTATGGGCTACCAGATACTGCTTCTGTTTTCTTTAAAGTGTGGTGGTTTGTTTTTTTTTTTGCGGTTTTTTTGATTACATATAGAATCTTCTGTAAGTGCGGTGTTGTACAGCAAGGCACAGTGGGTGGTGCAATGGTTGTAATCCCAGCTCGGAAGGAAGCAGAAGCAGTCAAACCTCATGAATTGTAGACCAGCCAGGGCTACACAGCGATACCACATCTCCATAAACTGAAGTGTGTCCATGTCTAATCCGGTACCAATTTTGCTTCTCCGGTACTTGTGGCCCACAGTTGGCCAGCTCCCTGGATGCACAGCCCAGGGACAGTGAGGGCCAACTTCACAGTACCCCTTAGCCATTTGCTTTCTGTAGCTAGCTTTAAAAATGCACAATTCACAATTCAACAGGAGTTGTCAGGATGTACAAAGGCATTGCTCAACCCATTTGGCAATGGGAATGTCCATTATGGTTTTTATGTAATGTTGTTTCTGTTATGTAATTCTTGTTGACTAACGAGCCATCCGAGTTACCTGGTTGTGACTGACACAAAGTAAAGCCTCCCTCAAAAGTGCCTTGTGCCATCATCACCCCAGAACAGACACGGACGGGAGTCATGCTGGAGAGGGTATTGTTTGTAGAACACACTCGCGTCACTTGGCAAAAAGGATAGTTCAGCCTTGATAGACATGCTGAGGGCAAACTGTGCTCAGGTGGCAGAAGCCACCTGAGAAGTCTTACTTTACTCCTGGAGAAGGGCCCGGAGTTTGCCAACCCAGGTGGAAGAGCCCCTAGAATTTTTTTCACGTTGTTACTTCCGTCTGCATTAGGACTTAATTTGTACTCGCTAGTCAGTTGATGGGCGACATAGTAATTGTTTCAGAAACAGTTCCTGGACGTTTCATGTTTCCCATGAATGAGAATTCGCCTTCACACCTGAACTGAAGTTACCTGTGCCTAAAATGTCATGATCAGCGTTTCCCCTAAAAAAGTCTGAAGATGGGCTGGAGATATGGCTCTCGGGTTAAGAGCACTTGCTGCTCTTCCTGGGGTTGCAAGTTCAGTTCTAAGAACCACCATGGTGGCTCACAGTCATCTGAAATACTAGTTCAAGGGAGCAAACGCTGTCCTTCAACCTCTGTGGGCACCAGGCACACACAGCAGCATAGAACACTCATACATGTAAAATAAAATCTAAAAAAAGAAAAATCCGGAGGATGGTACTCTATATTATTTTTGAATTTTATAACAGAGAAGAGAAAGTCAATTTGACTTTAATACTCTACCAATGACATCCCTCCTCCCTCTCTCTTCTGGAATGTTCACAGTATTTATTTTCTTTGAGTGGGCACCAATTCCAATTTAAATAAAAGATTTATGTTGCTCTCCTCTCTCTCTCTCTCTCTCTCTCTGTGGGGGAGGGGCGCATCCTCAGAGGACGGAAAAAGGGGGAGTCAGATCCTCTGGAGCTGGAGTTTTATACACACCTGTGAGCTTCCGGGCGTGGGTTCTGGGAACAAATTCCTTTGCAAGAGCAGAGGAATGGCACTCTTAACCACTGAGCCAGTTCCTCAGCACCAGAGCCTGCTATTTTCTTTATGACCGCTACTCCACTGCCTGTAGCCATCACCTCTGTGGAGAGAAGAGAGAGGAAGAGATGTGCAGACTCCCAGAGGGCGCCTCAGGCTTAGGTGGGAGCAGTGGCATGGAAAGGAAGGTTCTAGACCCCACTGCCTAGGAAGCCAGTGAGCAAAAGTTCATTAAAAGCTAACCCCCCAAAACAATGAGGAAGGTGGGCATATCGCTCAGCAGTAGAGCAATCGCCAGTCTATGTGAGGCCCTGGGAGAACAGACTGCTGCATATCTTCTCTGTTGTCCACATACATACACACAGTAAATAATAAAATTTGATTCCCAGAATGCATGGAAAATCAAACCAGGTATGGAGGCACTACCTGTAACCCCAGTGCTGAGGAGGCAGCTCCCTGGGGCTCCCTGACCAGCCAACCTAGCCTAGCAGGCAAGCTCCCGGCCAGTGGGAGACCCTGTCTCCAAAACTAGATGAAAAGCTGGAGAGATAGGTCAGCAGTTCAGAGTAGAGGACCTGAGTTCAGGCTCCAGCACCCACATCAGGTGGCTTACAACCACCTTAACTCCAGCTTTAGGAGACATGATGCCACTGGCCCCCACAGGCATCCACAAACACAAACACGTAAACACATACATATCAGTAAAAATAAAAGAAATCTTAAAAACCCAAGCACACACATCTAGGCAGATGGTGTAGAGAAATGACAACAAAAGTTGACCTCTGATCTCTACACGCACACACATATATACGCAAACCCAGGGGCATAGCACGTGTCAGCTAAACACAAGGCCACGGTTTGGTCCCTACCTGAAGGTGACATAAAGGGTTATGGCATTTGATCCAGAGATGTCCTTCATCTACAAAGTTAAGTACCACTTGGGAGGGCCCTGTCTTGTGCAAGGAAGATAGGCGCCAACTATGTAGCAAATCAGAGGAAGCTGACAACAGCTTTAGGATGTAGCCGTCCCACTTAGGAAAGAGATGCGGGAAGATGCCTAGGGGAGCAATGAAGAAAGAAGTGTGTGTGTGTGTGTGTGTGTGTGTGTGTGTGTGTGTGGTTTAAAGTGACATGCTTTAAACAATGCAGAAATACTCTTGGTCCCAGAAGTACTGAGTGGTTGGGTTTTCAGCCTCTTTGGAGGGTGGGAAGAGGATTCGTAACAGAGTAGTACATTCCTGGCTTTGCCTTTGACCAAATGATGAGCAAATCAATTGACCAATTGATAAATAAATAATCCCCATAACCCTCGTCCAGTTGGAAGCCACCTTTCAGAGGCCGCCTTTTCAGCCTCTACTGTTGTGGTCAACACGTTCTTGACTCCCCTCCTCCAGGGTTCCTGGAGCAGTGACATCCCTTCCCTCCGGTGGCCAATTTGCAAGACACCTGCAGGCTGGATTACAATGGGAGGTAGCATGCATGCAGGGCTAGCAAAGATGGCACAGACCCTGTTTAAGCAACTGAGACCAGCACCACCGACTTAACCCAAGCCCTTGACGCCTCTGGAATGCTCATTCACATCTTATTTCTACAGTAAGTTAACTCAAAACTATGGTATTGATAAACTGATGGTAGGTTTAACTGCCGATGACCCTGCGTACACACAGAGGCAAAAAGAACAGAAAAGGCAGGAAGCTCAGTGGCACATATGCACGCATGTAAGAGTAATTAGGCATTGCTCTGAATAGGGCCTTGCAACCCTTCAGTCTTACAACATTCTTGTGCTGGTGAGATGGCTCAGCGGGAAAGGCTGGACAAGTTTGATGACCTGAGGTCAATCTGTAGAATCCTTATAGTGGTGGGAGAAGAGAGGTGACCCCATAAAATTACCCTCTAATCCCCAGAAATGGACCATGGCTGCATATACATTCTTCCTCTCTCTCTCTCTCTCTCTCTCTCTCTCTCTCTCTCTCTCT
>LOEQ01007783.1:43133-58603 GCA_001685075.1 Bramus lutescens | reverse complement strand
GATCTCCTGAGTAAATTGGGAGCATGGGGACTTTGGGGGAGGGTTGAAGGGGGGAGGGGAGCAAAGAAAAATGTAGAGCTCAATAAATATCAAAAATAAAATAAAATAAAGAGCTAATGCCAATAGCCAGGCAGGAAGAGGTCAGGTGGGACTTCCAGACAGGAAAAAAGAGAAAGTGAGGATGAAGAAGTCAGCAGGAAGACAAGGGGAGAAACAAGATGAACACACCATGATGAAGAAAGGTACTGCCATGTAGATAAAAAATATGGGTTAAGATGTAAGAGCTAGTTATTAACAAGTCTAAGCTCTAGGCTGAGCATCCGTAAGTCTCTGTGTGGTTATTTGGGAGCTGGCTGGTGGGATAGAAAAGTCCACCTATATGCCACCACAGCCTGGCTTAGTCACAGACCAGGTTTCTCTGTGTAGCCCTGGCTGTCTTGGAACTCACTCTGTAGACCAGGCTGGCCTCGAACTCAAAGAGATCCACCTGTCTCTGCCTCCTGAGTGCTGGGATTAAAGGTGAGAGCCACAACTGCCAGGCCTAATTAATATTATTAAAAAAGTTAAAAACTAGTAAGATAGTAAGGAAGAAACCTGATCTTGACCTCAGGCCCCTGAAACATGAACACTTACATGATTGTATGCACACAGCCACACAAACATGTACATATAACACACATGCAAGAACATAAATATAAGTAACATGATACAGACTGAGCAAGTTGGTTTTATGTATTTAGGAATAGATATATAGATATATTGATTAAATAATTTTCATCTACTTAAATTATAAAGAAGATATAGATCCAGAAAAGCATAGATATATTTTTATTATACATTCAATTGAAGTTTTTAAAATTACAGAGTTCAATGCCAAAACAAAGCAAAAAAAATGCATATTAAGTTGCTATTCACTTGCATTGTTCTGCCCTAAAATTCTGACAAGGAAACAGCTCAAAGACACATGAATAGATTCAGTGCACTTCTAGTGGCTTACCATGCGACGAAGACCATGGTTATCCATAGAAAATAAAAGAATCAACAGTAAAATGAAATTAAAATACTGCAGTTTCACACAATCGACCTGGAGGATTTTAGGAGAATTTTGTTAGCACTCACCTGCAGAGCAAATGTAGCGCCTGGCAAGCTTGGCACATGAGCTCTCATTAACTGCTCAGCTTCTCCTCCGGTTTCTCTGGCAGGACTAACACAGGGTCCTCTCACACCCAAGCAGCTTTTCTGCTGACCTTCTGGGGATGACTCTCAATGCTTGTCCTGTTTTCCTTTGTGTCCCCAGCCTCCTACCTGCTTCCAATCCATCCTAGCATGAAGCAAATAGCCCTTCTTCTCCCAAGTACTACCTTTATTGGCTGAATTGTGATTATAAAGTAAAGAGACCAGATCTAAAATTCTCCCTACTTTATGATCATATTTCCTACAATGCAAAAAGATTGATGACGCCTGATTCAGAACATACTTCAATGAGTTTAGGTAGAATATATACTGGCCCAAGGTTCTTAAATATATACTCTTTTCTATTATAATCATTAGTTTTCAAATTCATAAATGTTGTAAACATCATATTCATATTAAACATTTCAGTAGAAACCCTGTTACCTTACATTTTACTTAGTGGGTTCAGAAAGAACAAAACTGACACTATGTTCCCCTTGGCAGATCTAAAGTTATCCCTGAACCCCAAACCTACCATCACACATGCACTTAAGCGGTTTCTTAGGTCAAGCATGTCTCACACAATTACTGCTGCTCTCATGAGCATACTTTGTAACAAAGTAGCAGAAAACAAAACTATGATCTCTTGGGACTGCTCTCCCTGTGAGTTTAGATACTGTATCCATCCCCAACCAATCCAACCTCAGGTAGCACATAAATACCTGAAAGCATACACCAAGGAGAGTCTCTTATACCAAATGCTGCCCTGCTCTGTTACCGTGAGAGTGAGGCTAAGTAAGGAGCGGGGAGGGCTGCTGAAAGGCAACTTGAAGTTGGCTGTTCTGGAATCCCTTTATCATGAAAGTGCTGAGGCTGATAATGTGTCTGGTTCTCTACCCAAAGGAAGGAACCTGACACACCGGAAATTCTAGTCACCTACTGCTCTTTTAGCAAGGTTTAACTGCAGGTTTTTATTTACTTGTTTATTTAATTTTTGTAAGTTTCTTGGGGGTGGGTTTGTGACAGGGTTTCTCTGTGTAGCTTTGGCTGTCCTGGAACTTGCTCTGTAGACCAGGCTGGTCTTGAACTCACAGAACTCCTACTGCCTCTGAAGTGCTGGGATTAAAAGTATATGTTTTTAAAAGAGAAATTAACAAAATGTTACATTTTAAAATGAATAACCTAAAAATTAATTTTAAAAATACTATATCTGTTTTGCTCTAACTACAGATGACTGAGATCTACTAGCTCAATAGCATCTTGATCAGCAAGTATTGAGAAAACCTAAACCCAGAGTGCCTGACCTGAGTGACAGCCAGTCCTTTGAGCTAGAATAATTAATGTAACGACTTAAAGGTTGTATTACCTGAATAGTTTCAATGGTGAAGTACCAGAAAGGGTAAAATAAATATTTCCCACAGCACCATAAGTTTTTATAAAATACTATTTCAGTTAATATACAATCTCAGGATTTTGGCCCATCATACATATGAGGCACAACATCTTCTTTTATTAACAGAGGCCTTATATGCACAAATATAACATAAAAACAATATATTTACATGGTTACTACTGCATGTACATCCACTGATTACTAGTAGTTTTAAGAGCCATGAAAAATTAATTGACCATTTATAGTGTGGTCACAGAATTTAATTGCCAAACAGATCTAATAGCAAACAGATGTACTTTATGGCCAAATTACTTAAAATTAAGTATAACAAGTTTAAAAGTAAAAAAACCCAAAACACAGATTGGATCTGCCCAATACCCAGCATGCTCATGAATCTCCTACAATCGTTAGCATGTGCTAGGCCATCTGAGTTTAACACTGACCTAGAAAAACAGAACTGAGAGCACACACACCTTTTCCCACAACAAACACCACATTCCAGAGCCAATCTCATGTGTCCCCTGCATTGAAGAAGAGAACTGAGTCTCGGCTTTATTAGAAATCAGTTAATGCTAGAATAAACCTGTTATAAAACACTTATAACAAAATAAATATTTTCAGTTCCTTCACATTAAGTGATATATAAATGATTACATTTTATAACATTAGCTTAGGTCATTTGGGGAGACCCAAACACACTGTACAATCCTGAGTAAAAAAACTGGTGACAAAGTTTCTTGGGGATCATCCTTATCAGAAATCAAGAAGAAAACGCATAAACCGACCCTTACAACAATCCCCATTTCCATCAGAAGTGCCATGAGTTCTTTGTACTTTGGTACGTTTATAAATGTAAACCATTTATGTGAGAAAGTAAACTGAACAGAGCATTGCTAGGATGTCTCTATCATCTTCTGACAGTGACACGATAAATAGTCTGGAAGAGCAGAGCAGGAGGACCGGAACCACAGGGCCACTGCACCAGCATGCACTCGGCAGTGCAGAACACACGGGGTAGATGGGAGCAGCTTACATGCCAACAGCCCTTCATTGCCTGCGACAGAACAAGAAGGGAAAATTATCTGATAGACTTCAACAGGCATTCCTCCATATATATATATGCAGAAGTATTGCTGAAGATGTGGACAGATATGAACTCTTGCTTACTAATGTAAAAAGATATATGTTTGCTATGTAAATGATCTAGTGATTTATCAAAAAAACCCCAACAACATATGATTTGACAATTCCACTTTACGTATATGATCAGAAGAACTGAGGGAAAGAATATCAACAGGTATTTCAACATTTATATCCACAGCAGCATTGTTCATTTTCGACAAAAGATGAAAGTGCCCCAAGTGCTTGGTAACAGGCTAATAGAATATAATAATATATAAAATTATATATATTATATATATAAAACACCAAATAGTAGTATACTATAATGTATACAGCGTAACACATACTAATAGCATAATAACTAGTCAGAAATGATATGGTTACTTTATACCCTAAAGGAACAACCCATCAAATGGACATCACAAGTCTAAACATAAATTTACCCAATGGAGGTGCAACCCATTTGATAAAAGAACTACCACTAAATCTATAACCACAGATTAAACCCAACACAGTGACTCTAATACTCTACTCTCACCAACGGCACAGTACTGCCATAAAAACTGACACACATGATACAATGAAGTTGAGGCCACAGAAATAAGCCATGTTCCTACAGTCCCCCAATTTTTGACATAGAAGCCAAAAATACACATTGGAGAATATACAGTATGTCTAATAGGTGGTGCTGGTCTCAATGGCAGCTACAAATAAAAGGATGAAATCAGATCCTTACTACAAACTTGAATAAAACTCAACTCTAACTGCATCAAGGATTTCAACTTAAGATTTGATACCTTTACTGTGACAAAGAAAGTAGGAAATACACTTGAACACATAAGAACAGAAAAGGATTTTCTGAACAGGACCTCGGTAGCACAGTCATTAAGAACAGAAACTGACCAAAAGGACCACATAAAAGTTAAAAGCTTCTTTACAGTAAAGAACACCATCAATCGAGTGAAGAGGCAGTCTATAGAATAGGTTAAAAAAAATCCTATGTGGACATTGCTGGTTTCTAGAATTCACAAAAAACAAAACACAAAGGATCAAGACAAATCAATTAAAAATTGGAACACAGAACTAAATGGAGTCCTCATAAAAAGAAATACATATGGCTGAGAAATATATATGTATATATAAAAGTTCAATATCTTTAGTCGTCAATTAAAACTACTTTCAGATTTTATCTTACCCCAGTCAGAATGACTAAGTTAACCAAAATTAATGTTACAAGAAAAAAAAACCCACATTGAAACCTACTGCTTTATAAGGAAACTAAAAGGTACAATCTTCCTTTTTTCTCTCTCTCTCCTTTCCTTCCTTTCTGTGTGAGCATGCTGGCTGTCCTGAAACTAGCTCTGTAGAGCAGGCTGGACTAGACCCCCTCCCAACTCTGGGATTAAAGGAGTGCACCACCACTGACATGATAATTTTCTTAAAACCTAGAACAGAGGTATCCTGCAAAGACAGAGAACTCTATTACCAGACACCACATGGGTCTAAACCCAGCTGCCAGGTGTAGAATATTATTAGCACAGCAGCTGCAGACCAGGAGGCTCCAGAGGCTACCAAAGCAATGGAGGTTGGTAACTTTGCTTCTTATGACTCACTGTAACTAGGTGGCAAGACTATTATTGAAGACATGACACACTTTGGATGCCACACACTGATAAGGCTGAAGCTGATCCGGAAGCTTCTTCCCAATGTATTAGAAGAGGCCCAGCAGGATACGGGGGAGAAAGGCGTCCATGGTCTCACCTAGTGTGGACACTGCTTATGACAATATTGACCTGCCAGGCTAAAGGTGTTGTCTCATCCAACAGAGACATGACTATTTTGAGAGTCATCAATCACTTTCTGGTTGGATTTGAGGCCTACTCCACACAAACGAGAATGTTTAAAGTGTTAAAAAGAAAAACAAAAGCTAAACGATAGTTAATTATACACCGTAATTTTTTAAATTAAATATCCTTTTTTTAAAAGCATCTATTTATTTATTTATTTATTATGTACACAATATTCTGTCTACATGCATGCCTGCCTGAAGAGGGCACCAGGCCTCATTACAAATGGTTGTGAGCCACCATGTGGTTGCTGGGAATTGAACTCAGGACCTTTGGAAGAGCAGGCAATGCTCTTAACCGCTGAGTCTTTTCTCCAGCCCCAAATTAAATATTCTTTAATACAGTCTGGAAAACACACTTATCTTAAAGATACATGTGATAAGAAGCATGACACCTGAAAGAAAATCCATATTCACATGGGACTGCCTTTTCATAATTCTACACACCTACGACATCAATGACATGAAGTCCCAGCTTCTGCTGCAGCTCTGTTAGAACAGAAGCCAAGGCAACTTGAGGCTCTGATATTTTTATAGTTTGCTTCACATCATTTGCTAAGGCCAACCAGAGTTTGCCAAAGTCTTCAGTTGAGATCTTTAATGGCCTGAAAATAATTTTAAAAATTAGTTTATGTTGTTAAGAACACAATGATACTGAACAAACACATAATATATGACTCATGGAAATTAAATATAGTCATGATAAATTTGAGTTCCAAGAGCTTTATGCTTTTAAACCAGGTATGATTAAAATACTGAGCATTATCTTCCAACCTGATGAAGTTACTATAGCAGAAGATATTAAATTGAACTTTTCAAGAATTTATTCAATTTTGTCTCTTTTTAGATATTAATCTCTCCAACAGGATTTTACCAAATAACTTCACAAATTCTCAAATATAAACTATTCTATCACACACACACACACACTTTGGATTTGGGGAATAATGAAATTTCTGCCAAAGTGATATAGAAGATAATCAGTATAAAGATAAAGAACTTTAAATAAATTAGCCAAAGAACTTAAGACTCTGTCAACACACACACACACACACACACACACATTGAAATAATTATATGAATGCAAAGAACATTTAGGGGGTGAATTATAGACAACTTTTATATTCTCTATTTTATTTATTTATTTTTGTTTTTTGGAGCCTGTTCTAGAACTAGTTCTTGTAGACCAGGCTGGCCTCGAACTCACAGAGATCTGCTTGCCTCTGCCTCTGGAGAGCTGGGATTACAGGTGTGTGCCACCACCACCTAGTTAACTTTTATATTCTATTTATATTCTTATAACATTTGAATTTCTGTGATAAGTACATATCGATTGTATAGTTAAAACCCTACATTTAAAGATACAGAATTTATTATGTACAAAACTGTGTTTTTTATATATATATATATATTATGCTTCTTCAAATTATGAAATAAGGGTTAAAGGGGCTGAGACTTAAATTGTAGCCCAGGCTGGCCTAGAACTCACTATATGCTTAAGCAGGTGGCAATCCTCCTGCCTCAGCTTCCTGACTGCTGGGATTATAAGCATGAGCCACCATGCCTGATTTATAAGAATACAAGGTTTTTAAACTGGACAGTGGTCGCACATGCCTTTAATCCCAGCACTAGGGAAGCAGAGGCAGTTGGATCTCTGTGAGTTCAAAGCCAGACTGCTCTACAAAGTGAGTCCAGGACTGCCAGAGCTACACAAAGAAATCCTGTCTCCAAAAACCAAACCAAACAAACAACCTCCCTAGGTTTTAAAAATATTATTTATGTGTATGTAGTACATGTTTGTGTTTGAGCATGTGTATGCAAGAACTCCACAGATGCCGGAGTGGTGTGATCCTTTGAAGCTGGAGTTACAAGCAGTTGTAAGCCACTGGTACAGGTGCTAGGAACCCAACTCTAGTCCTCTGGAAGCCTTGGAAGCCAATGCGTCATCTCTCTACCCCAAGACTGTATAAAACTTATTTATTTTAAAGAGTTATTTATTATGTATACAGCATCTGCCTGCATGTATCCCTGCAGGCCAGAAGAAGGCACCAGATCTCATTATGGATGGTTGTGAGACACCATGTGGGTGCTAGGAATTGAACTCAGGACCTCTGGAAGAGCAGCCAGTGCNGCATGTATCCCTGCAGGCCAGAAGAAGGCACCAGATCTCATTATGGATGGTTGTGAGACACCATGTGGGTGCTAGGAATTGAACTCAGGACCTCTGGAAGAGCAGCCAGTGCTCTTAGACGCTGAGTCATCTCTCCAGACCCTAATATTTAATTCTTATATTCCCTAATAGATAACATAGTGTCTCTAGTTAGAAAGAAAAAAGGGGGATAGGGTATAATGGTTGAATAAGTTAAACATGCCAGAAGATATTTACCTAATAAAATCTAATAATGATAAGTTCATGGAAAATTCCAACTGAAAGGAATGCGCATCCATCTGGTAATTTATAACACCACAGAGAGTCCCCTGTACAGAAGGGCCTTCCATCTGCACACCATACTGAAAAGATGTGGTGCTTTCCATCCCAGGCAAACAGCATCCAGGTTGCTCAATGATCTGTAAATGAAAGTAATAAAAATACCGAGGAAAGCATCATTATACTGTTACACGGATAGCAAACTTCTATTTAAGTGATAAAGTACTAAAGTACACTAATGTGGGAAACTGACAAATGACATTATGAAAACAACATACAAAAATTCACTAAACAGCCAGGCTGTGATGTGATGGCACATGCCTTTAATCCTAGCACTCAGGAAGCAGTGTCTGTGCACTAAGCAAGCATTCTTCCATAGCTCCAACCTTTTTTTTTTTTGAGACAGGTTTCTCAGTGTAGTACCCCCCCCCATCCTGGAACTTGACCAGACTATCACAAACTCATAGAGATCTGCCTGCCTCTGCCTCCTGAGTGCTGAAATTAAAGGCGCGCACCATCACTGCTTGGCTACCACCTGATTCTTCCATTCTCTCTCTCCATCCCTACTCTACTGTACTGGTAGAATTCAGACACATTTCTTTGTTTTTTAATATGTATTCAAGAATTCTTGCCCTGGGCAATGAACCATACAATAACTCATTCAACAAACTGTATGTACCTCACAGAAAGAAATGGTTACCCTTCTGACACATGCCTGTCAAATGTCACAACTGTGCCAAGAACACTTACAATAATGCAGACAACGAACTTTCAGAAGTTGCCATAGCACCCTTTCGGAACTGTGGGAGAATGATGCCCGAGTACTGAGCATAGAATAAAAAAAATCACAGGGAGAAAGGAGGAGACTGTATATGTTTACCCTTTAATATTTTTAATGTTCTATTTGGTTCTGTTAAATAATGTGAAAAGTTAATTTCAGTAAATACGACAAGAGCAAATGTAGCCCTTAGAGAACACATGAATAGAGATCATAAAATAAAATCAGGAAACACTAAGAACACAGGATATGCATTTAATGTTATAAGCATTCTACAGATATCAACTAGTCAATTCGGTTTTTGTTTGTTTGTTTTTGAAGACAGGATTTTTCTTTGTGGCTCTGGAGCCTGTCCTGGAAGTAGCTCTGTAACCAGGCTAGCCTTGAATTCACAGAGATCCGCCTGCCTCTGCCTCCCAAGTGTTGGGATTAAAGATGTGTGCCAGCACTGCCCAGGCAGCTAGTCAATTCTTTACAGGAATATAACATTAATATCCTTGCTTTCAACAGGAAGAAACAGGTAAAAGCATTTAAGAAACCTGACCATGTAACACGACAAGTAAGGCACAGTAGCAAGATTCAAAAACAAAGCAGTTTAAGAAGCCTATATTCGCAGGGTGTTGGTGGCGCATGCACTTGGGAGGCAGAGGCAGGCAGATCTCTGTCAGTTCGAGGCCAGCCTGGTCTATAAGCGCTAGTTCCGGAACAAGCACCAAAGCTACCAGAGAAACCTTGTCTCAAAAAAAAAAANNAAAAAAAGAAGCCTATATTCTTTTTTTGTTTGTTTTTAGAGACAAGGTCTCACTTTTAGCTCTGGCTGTCCGGGAACTCACAGGACTCCTTCTATTCCTGACTGCTGGATTTAAAGGTGTGCACCACCTACATTCCTCATTATGCTCTACAGAAACTCATTTCATATATCTATAGCCCTCTCAAATACAATACCATTGGGCTTCCTTTGTTTCTTTAGAGTAGTGTATCCTGAGCCCTAATTTAAAGAAGAAAGGAGAATATGGAACAAATTAATAAGGTGCCAGAGGCAAAGGCAGAAGAAACACTAAGTAAGTGTCATTTACTTAAGGTAGAAAAGATAAATTACTCATTGTCTTACCTTGAAGTTTTCCACAGGAAAAATTTCTAACTTAGCATTTGTCACCTCTGAATCAGTCTTACTAGTGACTGCCCAGACCACCAATAAACAATCATCCTTCCAAATTTTGTAAGAAGACACTGATACCGTGTCATTACTACAGATTTCCACAAGACTTGAAGGCCCACGCTCTGGAGTTTCTTCCAACAAAGAGGCTGCAGCTGAAGTTGCGGAGGATGAAGAGGGGTGGAAAACTTCCATGTTGTTATCAGCAAACAAAGAAGGTGCAGGCGAGCTGACACTTGAGAGTTTTTCAACCGAGGACAGCTCTGACAGATACCCAGAACCCAAGAGCTCCGCACTGAGTTCAGTGTCCCCTCTATTCAAAGCGCTCAGACAGTCATCATCCTCACGGGCCACAGCCGATACAGAGCTGAGGGCAGAGCAGGCAGGGTTATGAGCACTGGGTGTCTTGTCACTTTGGGCGGCCTTGAATTTTGATTTCCTCCTGAACTTGTGGGACACGAGGTCTGCTTTTCCCAACTGCAAGAATAAAATATAATAATATAAGAAGAAACTATTTTACTAGTCATGAGGTTAAATATCTTCTATAATCTCAAATGAACAATATATTAACACTAAGAATCTGTAAAGCAAAGATTGGCAAAACTCAGATAAATAAAATGTAAAACCCTAAAATTCTTAAAGTTATCAGCTAAATTTTACTTCTGACTTGAAAAACATAAACTGCCAGGCATGGTGGTGCTTGCCTATAATCCCAGTACTTGGTAGGCAAAGGTGGGCATATCTCTGAGTTCGAGGCTAGCCTGGTCTACAGAGACAGCCAAGGTATCACACAGAGAAACCCTGTCTTGAAAAAACAAAAACAAAAACAAAACACCTTTAAAAACCATAAACTTAGAAAAGGAAATAAAATAAGGTCAGAACTCAGTTGTAGTAGTTTTAAAAAATGTTGTTTGGTATCCTTTACTACATTATAAAATTGGACAACCTACCTTTGTTTTTGTTTCCAGAGCTGTATTATAGACTCCTAAGTTACCCTGACTACAAAGGGGACCTAAACTGTATTTTAATAATCTATAATAATTTGATTTCATGATCTATGTTAGTAAGCAAAGAAGAACAATTGGTTTGACCTCAATAACAAAAATCAGAGGCTGACCAGAAAATACAGAAGAAAAACATTCCATAAAATTTGCCACCACTAACCTAAGTGAAGAACAGTCTGATCAGGTCTATGCAAGCAGAGCCCACAGATAGACCACTATTATTGACAATCTCCAATCATTTCCCTGGCCCTCAGAGAATTCTCTTATTCACCCTGGTTATTCTTGTTAATTTATGTGGACCCGGGACCTGAGTTAGCAGACTAGACTTCAGAGAATAACTTACTCAAGGGGATTGGATGCTGTCACCTCAGTGGTATAAAAACTATGTCACTGGGGCTGGAGTGATGGCTCAGAGGTTAGGCACACTGGCTGCTCTTCCAGAGGTCCTGAGTTCAATTCCCAGCAACCACGTGGTGGCTCACAACCATCTATAATGAGATCTGGTGCCCTCTACTGACCTGCAGGCATACATACCTGCAGAATACTGTATACATAATAAATAAATAAAATTAAAAAAAACTATGTCACTGAGCTCTAGAACTGAAAGATGATGGCTGTGAGAGCTGTAGGAGGCATTTCCCTCATACCATGTATAGATGAAATCCAGTTCTTGCTACCAGCACAGAGCAGAGATACTTACAGGAATGTAACAGACAACTTACCAAATGGATTGTATTTTCCGGTTCAAGCCCAACAAACAGTGAGGATGCCAACAGCTGCTTTTCTTTCTCCTTTGTAGACTGGGTGAGGCCTTGAGCTTGGTCCTTTCTGGCTGCGGCCTGGCTGACATTCTCCATTGTTGTACCCTCCCCAGGAACATGCAGCACTTCCATTTTATCACCAGTTCCGCTCTCCTTTTTGGGGAGATAGCCCTCTTTGCCCCATAATTTCTTTATACCTTCCATCTTCAAGCTACTTGTCCTAAGGAGATTAAGCAAACAAGTCAATTTAAATAATTGCTGACTAGGTAGATCCTTGATACATTTTTTTTCCCAAAATATATATGCTATGATCTTTTAAAAACAGCTTTTATGTTAATTTTATAGGTGAGAAGGAAACCTAGATTTTTTTGGGTTTTTCAAGACAGGGATTCTTGCAAAGGCAAGGCTCTCTGTGAGTTCGAGGCCAACATGGTCTACAAGAGCTAGTTCCAGGACAAGCTCCAAAGCTACAGAGAAACCTTGTCTCAAAAAACAAAAGCAAAACAAAACAAAACAAAAAGACAGGGATTCTCTGAGGCTTTGGAGCCTGTCCTGAAACTCCTCTGTAGACCAGGCTGGCCTTGAACTCACAGGGATCCTGTGTCTGCCTCCGGAGTGCTCGGATTAAAGGAGTGAGCTACCACCAACTGGAATCCTAGACTTTTAAAATTTATTTTCATTAGAACCAACTTCCCCCTTCCCTCTAGCAAAATAATTTAAAGCATCAGAACTCTAGATCTGGTTAAAAATCTCAGATCATTTAATTTTGTTACTTGAGTAAGTCACAAAAGAAGAGAAGGGCTGTGGACAGCTCCTCTCTACTTACTGTTGGAAGACACCTTGACCTTGATTGAACTCTGATGGCTCAAGATAAAAGATCCTAGCCACTTACAGAGACACAACCTCAATCATAAAACAGTAATTCATTAGCAAATTCATCTTATAATCCACTGAAAGCAAAACATCAAATATGCACCAATATATAAATTTGCTTTTAATCCAAAATGTTTTATTAATGTGATTACTAACTACATGTATTTGATCTATCTATCCATCTATCCATCTATCCATCTATCCATCTATCTATCTATCTGCCATGTTTTATTTAGGTGCCACAACCCATGTATGAAGGCAGAGGACAACCTGCAGGAGTCGATTCTCTCCTTATACAACTACGTGGGGCCTAGAGACTGAACTTAGGCTGTTAGGTCTGAACATAGGTACCTTTACCTGCTAAGACATCTGAAAGGCCTAGAATTCTTCTTTAATTACATTTCCTTATATATTTTGTATATGTGGGTACATATCTGCCATGTGGGTCATGGGGTGGAACTCAGGTCATCAGGAATGATAACAAGTGCCTTCACCTACTGAGCTATCTCACCTGCCCCCAGAAACTTTTTAGTAGCTGAGTTTTTTAAAGTATTGGTTCAAAGGCAGAAACTCAGCCCAAAAATCCCAAGGTAAGACATATAGGCAAAATAAATTAAAAAAAAATATCTAGTATCAAATTTAGAATGTGAACTCAGGGGCTAGAGAGGTACCTAGCTTAGTGATTAAGAGGGTAATTTACTGGCTGCTCTTTCTTCCAGAGACCCACATTTGATTCACAGCACCCACATAGTGGCTTACAATCAACCATCTGTAACTCCAGTTCCAGAGGATCCGATACCTTCTTCTGGCATAGGGAGGCACCTGGCATACACACATTACACAGACATCCACAGATAAACATTCTTTAAAATTTAAATAGAATATGGATTCCCATGTCAAAGTTACAGCTATGAGTCCACGAGTTTGCAGTGACTCATACAGCTATCAGTACTGACTGAAACAGCCACAGATCACTGCTATTGCTCTTAATTAACTCAAAAGTACCCATTTCACAATGCAAATGCATAACATCACATTGAACACCTTACACATACACTTGCCAGGCACGCCTACCAAAGCTAGGAAGGAAGAACTGCTACTCAACACTTTTAAAGTTACAACCATTTTAAGCATCTTAGCTCATTTAGTCATCACTGTCACGGCTCAAAGTAGCACTTAAAATTTATACTACAAAATAGAAAAATTAATCTTAAAATTTCAAAAATATTTATACTTATTTTTAAAAGTTTTTTAAAAAATTATATGTATTTATTTATTGTGTGTATTTAGTACATGTTTGGAGGTCAGTACTCTGTTTCTACCATGTGGATTCTGGGGATTGCTCTCAGAACATCACTCTTGACAACAAGCACCTTTACCTGCTGATCCACCCTGCCAGCTGCAGACTGGTTATCATTCCCTGTAATCTGTTAGAACCATGACCATTTGGTTTATAGGTGATTATATTTTATATTTTGTAAAGAGGTAATACTGTTAAGCAGTGCATGGCTGAAATGAAAAAAATGATTCTAATAAAGAATACAAGGAGTGGTTTGTTTCTCTTCACTTTTTTTTTTGTTTTGTTTTATCTTGGTTTTTTGAGACAGGGTTTCTCTGTGTAGTCCTTGTTGTCCTGGAAATCACTCTGTAGACCAAGCTGGCCTCAAACTCACAGAGATCCGCCTGCCTCTGCCTCCTGAGTGCTGGGATTGAAGGCATGTGCCACCACCGCCCAGCTTTTCCTCACAGTTTTCAGGGAAAAGTAAGAAATATCTTCATAGTTTTCACATACTGTTCCATTTGCCTTTCTGTTGTCATGAGAAAATAATCGCACCAAAAGCAGCTTATAGGAGGCAGGACTTTATCTCGCATACAATTCCAAGTACAGCTCATAATTGCAGCAACAGAACTTGAGACAGCTGGCCAGCCACACCCACAGTCAGGAGCAGAGAGAAACAAATGCCCCTATACTGACTGCTCCCTTCTGCTCTCACCCAACTTTCTCCTGCTCAAGGAACGGTACTGCACACCATACACTGGAGTAGGCCTTCCTATATTAACAATCAAGAAAACCCCACAGATAGGCCCGCAGGCCAGCCTGATCTAAACAGTTCCTCCACTGAACCTCTTCACAGGTTGTGGCAAGCTGACATCTAAATCAAGCCACTGCAAGTATCAAATGGTTCTTCTAAGCACTTTTAAAAGACAATCCCCAGTTGTCTAATAAGTCCTCAGAAGAAACCTGGTTGTCCTTGCCACAGGTGGATCTGAGTGGTCCTAAGAACCACTGGGAAGATCTGAACATCTCTAGGATGCTCAGAAGCAGCGACTCTAGGGAATGCGTGAATACCAAAGTGGCTACACTACCTACATGTCTACTTTAACAAAAGATTTCTTTCATCTACAAAAAAAGTACTCAAACTTAGGGTTCAATTTTAGTTTGGGGTTTTCATTCTTTAAAGGCAAGCAGGTACTACGCTGCCCCATTTAGACCCAGCTGCTAGAAACTTCTGTCAGGAAGAGCTCATCTCAGAACTCACTAAAGAGGAAGCTCCTCCCAGTGAAGCCTGTTCAGTGACTGATAACCAGAAGGATAAAGCCTGGGCTGGAAGATGACTCAGCAGATAGTATTTGTCATGCAAGCAAGAGGAATGAATTTTGGACGTCCAACACCCCTACAAAAAGCAAAGTAGGTGCTATAATCCCTACACTAGGGAAGGCAGGGACAGAGGAAACCTGGAAAAAGCAGGCTATGGAAACCTGCAGTGAGCTTCAGTTTCAGCAAGAGACCCTGTCTATGTAAATAAAGGAGAAAGTGATCAAGGAAGACACCAAAGTCAAGCTCAGGCTTTCACAGTGCACATCTGTAGACATGCACATACACACACACTCACATATATCATACATGCGCTCACACACACACACACACAC
Source organism: Bramus lutescens (assembly GCA_001685075.1). Classification (NCBI taxonomy): domain Eukaryota; kingdom Metazoa; phylum Chordata; class Mammalia; order Rodentia; family Cricetidae; genus Bramus; species Bramus lutescens. The sequence goes on along the minus strand of LOEQ01007783.1, from coordinate 43,138 downwards.
ACACA
>LOEQ01007783.1:20695-40208 GCA_001685075.1 Bramus lutescens | reverse complement strand
CCGCTCCTTTTACTACAAGATCATAAAAATGAAAGTATATTTAACAGAATGAAAACTGGCCCCAAATAAGATACATATGCAACTGTGCCAGCAACTGTCAAGGTGGACAAGGAATCCCTGAAAACGTTCGGTGGGCGTTGTGCACATCAGTGTTAGAGTGTGCCCTCATTTGGATGCATATAGAGGCCAGAGGAAAAGTCAAATATCTTCATCTATCACTACAATGACTTACTTTTATTTTATGTATATTGGTGTTTTGCCCGCCTTTGAGTCTGTGTGAGGGTATCAGATCCCCTGGCACTGGAGTTACAAACAGTTGTAAGCTGCCATGCGGGTGTTGGGAATTGAACCCAGGTCCTCTGGAAGAGCAGTCAGTGCTCCTAATCACTGAGCCATCTCTCCAGTTCCCTTCATCTACCACTTCTAACTTTGTTCTCTATGACAAGAACTGAACTGGAGCCTGTCATTTTGGTTAGGTTGGCTAAGCAGCAAGCTCCTACAATCAGTCTGTCTTCACCACCCAATGCAGGGGTTATAGGTACATACAGACATTCCAGTTTTTCATACGGTGCTGGGATTTGAACTCAGGTTCTCATGCTTGTACAGTAAGTGCTAAGTTCTCTCCCTGGAGCTTCTGAAAGTATTCTGAGCAAAGAACAGAGCTTCCTTAGACAAAGGCAGTCAATCATTATATTTCATGTTCATCTCTGTATCTGTCACTCTTCTACTACAAAAAGTATTTTCCAGACGCATGACAAATAATAAGGAATGAAAAATATGCTTAATACTTAACTAATATATAAGTTCCAATATGCTTCAAATTTTATAATATGAAAATAATATGCATTATGTACAGATCTGTTATTTTTACTTAATGTGTATGTGTATCTATGTGTATGTGTATAAGTACACACATGTGGTTGCCTACAGAGGCCAAAAGAGCATTGGATTCCCCGGAGTTAGAGTTACAGACAGTTGTGAGCTGCCCATTGTGGTGCTGGGAACTGATCCTCTGCAAGAGCAATCCAGGCTCTAAACTGCTGGGCCATCTCTCTCTAGACCTCATGTACGAATATTATACAAAGTTTATGTTGTCTTGGAAGGCAGATAAGCTCTTAAAGTCCAAGACATATAGCATCAGAATTTTGAAACCAATCAATAGAAGCAAGTAAAACAAAATCTCATATAGACTATAGCTCTTAGGAGCTTTTCAATGATATTAAATACATAGTCAGAAATATGTCTCTTCTTTTGCATTATTTGAAAATGAAAACCTTTGTTTGTTTGTTTTTTCGAAACAGGGTTTCTCTATAGTTTTGGAGCCCATCCTGGAATTAGCTCTTGTAGACCAGTCTGGCCTTGAACTCTGCTTCCTGAGTGCTGGGATTCAAGGCATGTGCCACCACTGCTTGGCTGTAAATAATAATCTTGAGGACACAAGCAGAAGCAGAAAGCAGAGCAGATGGGCTCACCAAATTCTCAACTTCACGAAGAAACTTACTCTTTCAGTCCCGTTTCAGCACTATTTCCAGATATATCTGAGCCCAGAGAAATGCCAGCAGGTGACTGTCGTCCAGTGAAGCCAGATGCCGAAAATGATAGTCCATATGGTTCAAAATTGAGAACTATAATTTAAAACAGTAACAGAAGTTCTTATTTAAAACAAAGCATAAGAACGAAACTTATGAGATTCTATTCACTATTGAAACAATTAAAAGGCTGGAATCCAGAGACAATTTTCCAGGTATGTTCAGTAAGAGTAAAGCAGCTGCCACTGATTTAAGTCTGCACATACTAGGGTAATCAGAGACAAACTATCCTTTATTTTTATCTTTTTATCGCTTCTAAAAAATTAAAAAGAATTCAATTAGAAAAGGCAAGTAGGCTGGATGGTGGTGGAACACATTTTTAATCCCAGCACTTGGGAGCAGAGGCAGATGGATCTCTGTGAGTTCAAGGCCAGCCTGGTCTACAAGGGTTAGTTCCAGGACAGACTCCAAAGCTACAGAGAAATCTTGTCTCAAAACAAAACAAAACAAAAAACCAAAAACAAAACAAAAAATCAATTAGATAAACCTACCTGGCAAATCTACCTCTTTAGACACAAGGGGAATGCAATAAATGTCGCACAGAGTGTGCAAAGCTGTGATCACCAGTAAAACTAAAACAAACAACAGAGCGAGACAAGGGTGGCAGGGTCAAAACTGTCATCATCATCCAAACAGATGTGTAAGATCTGGAGAGCTGGCTCTGTGGTTATGCAGAGGACCTGGGTTCAGTTCCTAGTATGGTGACTCATGTTTGTAATTCCAGTTCCAGGGGATCTGATGCCCTCTTTTGGCCTCTGAAGGTACTAGGTATATACACCATACATATATGTATGCAAAAGTAAAATAAATAAATCTTTAAAAAATTTTAAGATGAATATATACTACAAAAAAACCCCTTGAGAGTTCAATTCAACTTTCCAAAACTAGAAGAAACAATTCAAAAGTCACATAGAAACATAAAAGATCATTAATATACAAAGCAATCTTAAGGAGAAAGAACACCATTGGAGTTATCATAATAAATGACCCCAAATTTTACTATGCAGCCATAGTGACAATGACAGCATGGTACTGGAACAAAATATGCGGTGGAACAGAACAGAGATCCCAGAAACAAACCACTTAAATATGATCATCTAATTTTTGACAAAGGTGTTAAAAACATACACAGGCAAAACTCAACAGCCTTGTCAACAAATGGTGCTGGCAAAATGGATACCACCTGCAGAAGGACGAAATTAGATTAGAGACTATAAATATACTTAAAGATGTGGATTTTCTGAGTAAGAATCAAATAGCACAGGAAATAGCCCCAAGAATTTACAAAGTATTACATAAAATTAGTAAGTTTCTTCATAGCAAACAAAACTATCAGCTTAGTGAATAGACAGTCTACAAAGTAGGAGAAAACCTTTAGAAGCTATACTTCAGACAGGGAGTTAATATCTAGAAAAAATAAAGATCTGAAAAAAATTAAGCGACAATGACAAAAATGCCAGTCAAACAAAAAACCCTGCCAATCAATAATGTGCTAATCAAATAAGCAGTAGACAGTTCTCAAAAAAAGAAAACACAAATGGCTAGGAAATATTCTTTTAAAATATCCAGCACCCTGGCTAGACATGGCAGCTCATACCTTTAATCTCAGCACTCAGGAAGTACAGAGGTAAACTGATCTCTGAGCTTGAGGTCACCCTGGTCTACACAGGGAATTCCATATACAGGGTATGGTAGTTTGAACATAATTGTCCCCCATAAGCTCATAGAGAGTAGCACTAGTAGGAGGTGTGGCCTAGTTGGAGAAGTGTGTTACAGTTGACTTACTGTTGCCTATGGATCAAGAGGTAAAACTCTCAGCTCCTTCTGTAGCACCATGGCTGCCTACTTGTCATCCTCCATGATAATAATGGACTACATCTAGTGTCTCTTGACAGCAATAGGAACCTTAACTAAGACACAGGGCTACATAAACAGTCTCTGTTTCAANAAAAAAAAAAAAGTCTCTAATATCCTTAGCCATCAGGGAAATGTAAATTAAAAATACTTCAAGACTCAGTCTCACTCAGTCAGATGGTGAGGATGTGGTAAGACAAGGGCCCTGACTCTGCAGGTGGGACTAAAAATTAGTTCACCACTATGGAAACCAGTGTGGAAGCCTCTCAGAAAGTCAAAAATACAACCACCAGATGGCCTGACTCTACTGCTCCAGGGCATATACTCAAAGGACTTTAAATTCTACTACAGATACACTTGTACACCCACGTTTATTGCTACTCTATTAACAGTACCAAGGAGAATCAGCCTGGACATCTGTCAATAGACCAACTGATAATGTAAATGTAGCGCATTTTACTCAGCTGTAAAACAAATGAAATTAGGATATTTGCACGAAAATGGATAGATTTGTAAAGTATGCAAGATGACCCAGACAAATAGTGCAAGCTCTCTCATATGGATGACTCTAGGATATGCAACTATATAGGGGACAATGAGAAGGAAAAATGTAGAAGGCGGCCCACAACAGAACACACAAAACCAGAAAGGAAGCTACTGGGGGCAAAAAAACCAAGGGGTGGAGGATGGTAGGAGAATCAACAAACACAAATTTGTTTTTTAAATGCCATAATTAAACCTAATACTTTGTGTACTGCTTTAATCAATTAACAATTACTTTAACAAATTTAATAAAAATCTTAATCAAAAGCTTTAAAGGAGCAAATATACTTTGAGGCTAACCTTCCCCTGAGTCTGAAACCCTAGTCAGGATAAAAAGCAGACTTAATGAAAATCCACAGAAAGTATAAATATCTGTAATCACTTCCTTTCATGACCATAGTATCAACTGCATGTTTCTAAAAGTTACGCCCTGAGCCAGGTATGTTGGGACACACCTGTAACCCACTATCTGGGAGCCCAAAGCTAAAGGACCTTGAAGTCTCCACCAGCCTGTACTGCATAGTGAACACAGCCTGTCTCAGTAACAACAAAAGCCAAAACCAAACCAAACAAACAGCATGCCCCTCTAATCCATTTGATGATAAAGGGATAAAAATATACCTTTTTCTTGAGAAAGCTGTTCCTCTTGGCGCTGGTGATGTGGTTTATAAGGTGCTGCCCCCTGACTGAGCCCTTCAGCTACAAAACCATCCAGAAAAGATAAAGAAGCATCCACCTGCATCAAGTTAAGCAAAACCCAGGATTAAACAAACAAACAAACATGTATTTGGAAGATTAGACTGTAACCATCATATCTTTGACACATGGATCTTTTAAACTTTTTAGGTGAGATCCTTTTCTGGGGTCTAGTTGGCCTGACTATACCCTCTGTAACCTCCCAGATCTATCCTAAGTCCCACATCCAGTGCCTGACCTAGTTTGGCCACCCCTCCTGTGCCACTACCAACCTCTAGACTTGTGCTAAGATCTGCCCTACCTGCTCACAACCTACAGGCCCCTCACCATGCCACATCCAAACTCTCCACCCAGTCATATCTTGCACACCCTTTTCCAGTGGCTAGCCAGGTAAGTCCACCTGCTCCTCCCTTCCCCACACTCGACCCAGTCCCCACATCTAACCCCAAGTTTCAGGCTTGAACTAGGACCCACATCCTGCACACCAACCCAGCAGTAGCCTGTGGTCACCTGACCTCAGCTCATTTAAGCTACATTCAGCTTCCTAGGCACAGCCCAACCTGCACATCCTGTGTTCTGCTCCAACATATATCATACACATAGATAGTAAATGAAATTCCCCACCTAGGCTGACAAGGTTTCCCTAAGAGCCACAGAAAAACTTTAACATCATGAGAAGCTTTCTTTTGAGTTGCTGATCAGGGTAGTCCAAGAGACTCCCAAAATATACAGGCTACTGCCCTTGGTGTTTTCCAGAGGTAAATAGCTATTGCTGAAGACACTGTATGTTTTGGGCACAGAATCCAGAGGATCCAAGTTGTATCTGACCTTGTGTTGGATAGTTTTATGTCAACTTGACACAGGTTCATGTCAGATGAGAGTAGGGAACCTCAATGAAGAAAATGTTCTCACTGGGCAGTGGTGGCTCATGCCTTTAATCCCAGCACGTGGGAGGCAGAGGCAGGTAGATCTCTGTGAGTTCGAGGCCAGCCTGATCTACAGAGCTAGTTCAGGACAGCCAGGGCTACATAGAGAAACCCTGTCTTAAAAAAAAATATGTTCCCAGTCAGCAGTGATGGCAGACACCTTCAGTCCCCAGCACTCCTGCACCCAAGGCTCAGGGAACACTGGGGAAGAGGGGGCAGAAAGACTGAAGATTAGAATGTACACTTTTAGACTGTTTCCTCAAAATGTCAGAGAAGCTATCCTGATGAATGGAGAGTTCCTTATCTGCTTTCTTTTTATTTTCTTCTCCTTTTACAACTGCATGGAGGCTATGAGTGAGTGTGACCAGAAACTGAACCCCATGTCTCAAGCACTAAGGCCTTACTACCCCTAGGCAACGACCCTAGCATCAGCACATTCCTGAGGCCCTGCTCTGGCACTACAGGAGCTCTGTCTGCTTTTTCCTCCTAAAGTTTTCTTAACGCTATGACCCCACTGTAAAACTCCGTCCTGAGTCTTTCCCTTCTATGAGATGTGAATTTCACTGTTCAGATTCGGGAGACAAGGACCCTGGCAGTCACTGACTTGATGGAAATGTTGTGTGACCTTCCAAAACCCTTACTTCTAAGCCTACATTCGAGGCTAAAGAGCCTGCTACATTCGAGGAACCCATCTCCTCTCCATACTGCTTTTCCCAGCCTTTCCTGAATCTCAAAACTATCAGAAGCTACAAACGAGACACTCTCCCGCTCCTATTTAGAATAAGTGCTAAATGAAACTTCTGTGTAAAGATCTGTCACTCATATTAGTTTAATAAAATGCTGATTGGTCAGTAGCCAGACAGGAAGTATAGGTGGGGCGGCCACAGTAAGAGAATTCTGGGAAGAGGAAAGGCAGAGAGTCAGTCACCAGTCAGATGCAGAGGAAGCAAGATGAGAATGCCTTCCTGATAAAAGGTACCAAGCCATATGGCTAAACATAGACAAGAATTATGCGTTAATTTAAGTGGTAAGAGGTAGTTAATAATAAACCTGAGCTAATACCAGTTTATAATTAATGTAACCTGTGTGTTTCTTTGGGGCTGAATGGCTGTGGGACCAGGAGGAACAGAAATTTCCGTCTACATGGAAACTTTCTAACTCTCTCCTGCCAACATGAGAAAAACTACAAGCTTAATCATACATGCTACAGAAACTATATTTTCTTATATATCATACAATTACTCTGTTTAGGAAACAATTTTTTAAAAAATTACTTTTATGGTTTATTTAACTTTTACTTTATGTGCATTGGTGTGAAGGTGTCATTTCCCTTGCAACTGGATCTTCAGACAGCTGTGAGTTGCCATGTGAGTGCTGGGAATTGAAACTGGGTCCTCTGGAAGAGCAGTCAGTGCTCTTAACCACTGAGCCATCTCTCCAGCCCCTAGGAAACAATTTTAACAGAATAGAACACAGGATTCTTACCACTGTGTCTTCACAATTCTGAGTATCTTGAAGCAAGGTCTTCATAAGTTCCACATTTTCATGCAGATGCTTCAATTCAAATGCATGTTGTCTTAGACAAGTATCCAAAGACACAGTGAATTCTTGGATTAATTTCTCAACTATATGAGAAGAATGTGCTTGGGGTGTCAGCTTGGTCACTGCAGCAATCAACCAGGCTTTTGTTTCTGAAGAAGTGGAGTCACTCATAAGTAACTTGTAGAGCCTGATTACAACTTCCTCTGCACTTTCTTCACCTAAGAGGTAAGAATATTCTCCTAACACCTGGAGTAAACACAATGATGTACATATAAATACCAACTTGGAGAGGTCCATCGTCAGACCTACTGATGGAATCAACTTCTCTCTGTAGTAAACATAACTTTATGATGAACATTATTAAAGAAACACTGTAGATTATATTAAGAACAGTATCTTCAATACAAAAGAACTGGAACTCATCAGTAGCAATACATAAAGTAAATTACCTTTATAGGTTAGCATTCTTCTGAACTTCCAGTTAGAAGTTGGTTTATTTTCCAGTAAGAATTTAAACAGGTAGGTCTCATATGTTAACAAGAATAAGATTTTACAAAATCCAGATTTCTAGTATTTCTTAAGGTCTCTTATAAAGCACAGATTTCTAGTTTTTATCATCAGACAGCGTAATTTAGTGACTGTGGAGAGGATTCAGAGCATATATCTAGACAGACACTGACAAAGACAGTCCCCAGGACTGACATCAAGAACACTGACCATGTGCAGGGCACGGTCTCACACACATTTAATTCTGGCATTATGGAGGTGGAGGCAGGTGGATCTCTCAGTTCGAGGTCAGCCTGGTTTATAAAGCCAGGACAGTCAGTGCTGCACAAAGAAACCCTTTCTTGAAAAAAATCAAAAAACAAAAAACAACAACATCAACAACAACAAAAAAGAATACTGATCGTGCTACATATATTTCTTTTTCTTTTTTCACATCTAACTTACTCAAGCAACATCCATGACTGCTCAAACAATCATTTTATTAATGATAAAATTATCTTATAAATATAATTCAAGGAATATAAAATCTTTCCTGGATGGCATTTACTACACAGTAAATGTCTTTAGCATACTATTAGTAGCAGCAAAGAAGGAAAATAAAGATAGGCTCAAAGGTGACTGCTCAAAGGTGCTAGGAACAGGAGGAAAAGAGTGAGCGAGGAGGGAGTCAGGGTCAGTGTCTAGAAACCTAGCACCTTGGACTAGCAGACAGTAGGACTGACATGAGTTCCAGGCAAACTAGCAGTGAGTCTCAGGCCAACCAGGGCTACAGTGATAAGCTGTTTTTTAAAAAAAAAGTCCAAAGGAAGATAATTTAAACAACACAGTGAGGCACCAATTTAAAAAATAAACAAAAATACTGGATATGGCTCTGCAGGTCTGTACCTGTACCAACTGGGGATGAAGTTTGAGAGACATGAATTCATGGCCAGCCTAGGTTGCAAACTGAGATCCTGTCCCTCTCAAAAACAAGCAAACAAACTAACAACAAAAACCAGTTAAATTTTCAAGAGGCTTTAGTAAATAAAAGTCAGAAAGCTCCAGAAGGGCAGGTCACCTGAATTCCATCTCAAAAATTACTATTTGAAGGACTTCTGTTTGTGAGAAGATCGATTGTTTCCTCTTATTATCCCATTAACTACACCCAAACACCACTGATATCAGTTATATGTAAACCATACACAGAGGATCTGGGAATGTAGCTCAGTTAATTTTCCTAGCATACATGAAGGCTGCGGTTTGATACCCAGCAATCATTAAACCAAGCATGGTGGTACATGCCCATAATCCTAGGAAGTAGAAGCCAAAGAATAGGAAGTTCAAGGCTTTCTATGGCTACACAGCAAGCTTGAATCCAGTCTGAGATACATAATAACGTCCAAAACAAAAATAAACAACAACAAAAATCCACCCTTACCAAAGAGCAGACCAGTGAGATGGTACAAAGAAAGGATAAGCAAATAGTTTCTATATAAAAGTTAACATTGGGCCAGGCAGTGGCAGCACACATCTTTAATCCCAGAACTTGGGAGGCAGAGACAGGTGGATCTCTGTGAGTTCCTGGACAAGCTCCAAAGCTACAGAGAAACCGTCTCAAACAAAACAAAACAAAGCAAAACAAAACACACACACTCAAAAAGTAAACACTGGGAAAGAAAATGGACAACTGAGAAGAGCTGAATGTGTTCTGGAGGAAATATGTTGTCATAATAATTTGTATGTAACAGACTTTGCTCACCCAACTCATAACTTGAAGAAATCTCTGTGGATAGAAAGTATTTTCCATATCTAGTAAAGTAAGGTAAGACTGAACTGCATAGATTCTTAATTGTTGATCTTCTGTTTCATCATCAAAACCTACAAAGAAATCGGAACCTCAGTTTAGTTTCCCTCAATTCCCAATGACTGTAATAAAACGCAATTAAAACTCTTTACCAACCTTCTGCTAGCAGTCTCAGGAAGTTACTGAGAATATCAGGGTGCATTACATCTCCTCCCACTGAAAACACAGCATTCATTGTCTGAATAAACCACACATTATCAGGAGCATATGTGTCCAGTGTTAAGAACAAGTCACCTCCTCATGACACTCACTGAAATCATCCTCTGCAACAACCCTTTAAAAGGAACTCCGAAGCATGCCAGTGTGGCAGCTTTTATCTCTAACTTCTACCCAAAATGCTCTACAGTCTGGTTCTATACATAGAACGGGTGTTCAGCGAGTGAACAAACTGTGTTTACATTACTTTATCAAGCACTGCTTACATATAGCAGATATTCTATAAACAAACACGAATAATTTGAAGAAATGAGCCAGCTATCTGCAACAAGCAGAACCTGGAAGATTCATACGTATTCCAGACAGGCTAACACTGTGTGTTCACCTGAGCACATTATTTCACCTCTTTCTAATGTCTATGTCGTCAGTTCTAAAGTTGACCACTGCTAGGTCAAAGCTATCCAACAAATCCCAACAGATACCTAAAAAGAAGCCAACCCTCAAGAAGTCTATACGAATTTCTGAGGCTTAAGAATCAGGAATTCAAGTAATTGCTGGATCCCTAAACTCAATTCACAAGCGGTCACATTTATACCACCATTTCAAGTCAGTGCATAAAGGTACGTATGAGTCACAGTTGAAGCAAAGGATATTTCTCGGCCAGCTCAGCTATTTTGCCAACCAAGTTGATGATGATATACTCTTCTTTGCTCTGATGCAAATATTCAAGCATTTTCTGTACAATAACTGTCACATTCTGTGCATTTGTAATTCTGTAAAGAAGTTCCAGAGTCTAGTAAGAGAAAGAAAAACAGTATTAGAAAACTACACAATAACACCAATAAGTACAATAAATGTGTATAAAATAAGCTAACTGTTCTGTTTATGTAGAGACTTTCAGGATAGTTAGCTAATGGGTGATAAAGAAACGCCAGTTTTTCTGGGGTTGTAGCTCAGTGGTGAAGCACTTAATTGCCTAAGATACGAGAGGTGCTAGGTCCTATTCTCCAATACCAAAAATTAAAAGAGGAAAAAGTGTGAACTTGAACTAAGGTGGGAGGGAAGAGGGAACTACTAAGATAAGTATATGAAGGGGAAATGAGGAAATGGGGAGGGGAGAGTGCCACAAGGCTGGGAGACAGCTTTGTTTCTGCAGCCCGGAAGGGTCCTCAGAATCTACACCACGACCAAAGGGGGCGCAGTAAGGAGACTGATCCTCTATGGAAAGACTGATATGTGGGCCATATACTGGAGCTGAGGCACAGGATTATTGTATTAAAAAGAAACCTAAAGTAGCCAGGCGGTAGTGGCACACGCCTTTAATCCCAATACTCAGGAGGCAGAGACAGGCAGATACGGAGCTAGTTCCAGGACAGGCTCCAAAGCTACAGAGAAACCCTGTCTCGAAAAACCAAAAAAAAAAACAAACCTGAAGTAAAAAAGAAAAAGATAAATAATGCAAAAGGTTAATAATAAAGTAAACTGTGTTGAACTCTGTCCAACTATAACTCTATTAATAACACAAAAAAAATCATGCTGTATATCTGATAACGTAGATGGGCTGTTTACTTAGTTTTTACTGCCCTTGGAGTCTTGTTAATTTTTAGGCTGTTTTAAAATATTAAATACATGTCTATATGTAAATGTGCATATGCAAATAATTTATTTTTAAAATACCTTTTAAAACTAAAAATGCATAATCTTTGTTTATTTTCTACTTTTATGTGCATTGGTGTTTTGCCTGCATGTATGTCTGTGTCAGGGTTTTAGATCCTGGAGTTGTAGACATTAGTGAGCTGCCATGTGGGTGCTGGGAAATTGAAACCAGGTCCTCTAGAAGTACAGTCAGTGCTCTTAACCGCTGAGCCATCTCTCCAGCACCCCATTTTTTAAAACACTACAACTGTCAGGCATAACAGTGTTTAGTCAAGCTCCATTTTTACCTCAGCTCTTTGAAGTTAGTAAGGTATTTAATATTCTTTGTTTTTTAAGACATAGGGTTTATTTAATTTTGTTTTGTGTGTATGTCTGTATAACATTTGTGTTCCTGGTAACTGCAGAGTCAGAAAAGGCTCTGGATGCCCCGAAACAAGAGTTCCAGATATTGTGAACCATCATGGAGGTGCTGGAAGTCAAACCTGGGTCCTTTGTCAGAGCAGCAAATGGTCTTAACCACTGAGTCATCTCCCCAGCTCCACATTCTCTTTTCAAAATCCTCATTATAATATGCATGGTAGTGGCACCTTTAATCCCAGCACTCAGGAGGTAGAGGCAAGTGGATTTCTGAGCTTGAGGCCAGCCTGGTCTACAGAGTGAGTTCCAGGACAGCCATGGCTACATAGTGAAACCCTGTCTCTAAAACCAAACAAAAAATCCTCATTATAATAGCTGGGCATGGTGGCATATGACTTTAATCCCAGCACTAGGAAGAGGCAGAGGTAGGCCTCTGTGAGTTCAAGACCAGCCTGGTCTACAAAGCAAGTTCCAGGATAGCCAGTGATGTTACGCAAAGAAATCCTGTCTTGACAAAAAAAAAAAAAATCCTCATTATGTTTTAAAACGGAAATAAACTTCTAACTTTTCTTAAATAGGCCCATACACCACTTTAACTGAAGATATAGTGATTTCTCTACAAGAGAATGAACAACGCTCTTTATGTAGATACCTACAGAGACACTGGATCAATTTAATAAAAGAAAGAAACATAAGCACAACTTCTCTTCCATAAAGTTCAAATTATCTTATAGTTCTACAGAAGTTTATCAATTCTCTTATTTAAGTGAGTTCATTTAATAGCCATCATAAATTATGTATTATATATAACTGGGGTATGTTTATTTTATACCAATACAAGAATCCAGGTCTAGAATTCAGTTCCTTTTGTCACAGTACTTTCATATACATAATTGGACTCTGTTGGGGAATATTATTTTAAGGTATATTGCTTTTGTTTATGCTGCATGTGTTTAACTCTGTGAAGCTGTGATTCTTTTTTAATTATTTATTCATTTTTAAAGATTTATTTATTATGTATACAACATTGTGCCTCCATGTATGCCCACACACCAGAGGAGGGCGCCAGATCTCAGTACAGATGGTTGTGAGCCACCATGTGGCGGCTGGTAATTGAACTCAGGACCTCTGGAAGAGCAGCCAGTGCTCTTAACCTCTGAGCCATCTCTCCAGCCCTGATTCTTTTCGGTCTAAAACACCTGATGGTCTAATAAAGAGCTGAATGGCCAAAAGCCAGGCAGGAGCAAGGATGGGTGGGGCCTGCAGGCAGAGAGGATAAACAAAAGGAGAAACAGAGGAAAAGGAGCAATGAGAGAACAAGGGAGGACTTCAGGGGCCAGCCTGCAGGCCAGCCAGGGAGTAAGAGTGAAAGTAAGCTATACAGAAGTAACACTGAGAAGGAAAAAGCCCAAAGGCAAAAGGCAGCTGGGATAATTAAAGTTAAGAAACCTGGCAAGAAACAAGACAAACTAAGACTGGCCATTCCTAACTAAGAATACACATCTGTGTGTGATTTATTTGGGAGTTGGTGGCAGACCTCCCCCCCCACAAGTAAAAGAGTAAAAAATATCATATTACAACAGGACCAGCTCATAAATTAAGAACATTCCTGTGGGCTGGCTTTGGGGACACACTAAGAATCCTAGCATTTGGGTGACTGAGATGGGGGCATCATGAGTTTGAGTCTAGCCTGTGCTACAAGACAAAAATCTCATGGTAGCAGTACTTTGTAGAAAACTAACAGCTTTCCGTGAGTTTGACAGTTAACAGCGGCTGGAGAAGGGGTATCAGTTTTCTTCAGCGATGAGCCACCCAAGCTCATGAAAGCAACTCTGACTGAACCCTTGCACACAGACGCGATGGAGGAGAAGGGCTGCAGCTGAAGGGGGCGAGAGGGCAATAGGAGGTGAAAATGAAGAACATGCATTATATATACCAGACTGTCAAAGAACAAAAATGAGATTTTAAAAATAGAAATAAAATATATATAAGACTTAAAATATATTCACATACATACACACATACATACACACACTGGCCATCATTTGAATCTCTCTGAAGAAGATCAAAAAAATTTTAAAACTTACCACCTTAACACACTATTCAAAATATTTTACCTCTCTCTTTTTAAAAAAGAGATTTAATTTTTATTTATGTAGATCTGTATCTGTGTCTGTGTGAATGTATGCCACATGTGTGCAGGTGCCTAGGAACCAGGAGAGGGCATCGGATCCCTCTGCCATTGGAGGGTCCTCTGGAAGAGTAGCAAGCACTCTTAACTGCTGAATCATTCTCTCTTCAGCCCTAATTTACCTCTCTTTTAATAATGGGATCAGGGTGGTCTAGGCATTCAATTATGGTTATCTGGTGTTGAAGAGCCAGAGAAGGATCCTGCTGGATAACATAGGTAAGAGCCTTCAGTCCTAGAAATAAAGATCACATTACAATTCAACGACCTGAAATACGTACCCAGCAAGTCTCAAAAGCTCTCTCTCCAATTTCCACCATAAGAACCAATTACCTTACCTAAATATTTGAGGTTTATTTTAGGTGACAGAACAAATTTTCCAACGCACTTGGCAGCCTTCTCAAGTAATTCTGATTTAGGATAAATAGAATAGATTGTGTGTACACATTCAAACAGAATAGCTAAGGAAAGAAAATACAAAATGACAGATATGTTTAAGTACAACAGAAGAACAATTTTGTTTAGAACTTGAAATTAACTAGAGGATATATTTTAGTCTAAAATCTTATTCATAAAAAATTTCTAGAGAAATAATCTTTATTTTCATGCTTATACAGTTATTTGGGTTAAGTTAATACAGTACAACTCAAAGAAAATTTCATCATCAGTTTAAAAAATATACGTATTCTTTAATACAAGTATATACTGAACACCCATACAGCCAGAAATGGTATTAACACTATGGATACAACAGTGAACAAAACAGATAAAACCTCTGTCCTTCAGAGGCCTACAGTCTAACACACACATTAAAACATACATTCATCATTTCTACATAGATCTTCCCAACACTCCTTGAATATTTTAAAATAACCTTTGAGTAGTTTCTACCACATATATAATAACCATCTTAGTATGCACAGCCATATATTTCAAAGGGAGGAGTCACTATTTAAGAATCTTCAGGCTTCTTTAAAAGTAATATAATATATAGAACAGGCTATTGTATATCTTGAAAATGTTAATTTAATTTTCTGATAAAGTCAAAAGAATAACTACGATGATTAAAGAGAATACAAATTCTTTCAAACTCATTTAAAGCCCATGGAGCTGACGCATTTGGCTGTGTAAAGGATCATGGAGGCCGAGGTGGCAGCTCAGTGGGTGAAGCGCTGGCTGGGTTCAGATCCCCGGGACCCACAGAAAAGCGAGCATAGTAGTGCAGATCTATAACTCCAGCACTGAGGGAAGAGGGTGGGGATCAGCTAGTCTAACCAGGGTCAATAAAGAGACTTGGTCTCAAAGACAAAGGTAAAGAAGTAGGCTGGGAAGATGCTTGCTGCCCTTGCCTTCTGCAGAGGACCAGAGTTCAGTTCCCAGCACCCACAATGGGTGGATCCCAGCTCCAGGGAAGTCTGATGTTCGCTTCTGGCCTCTGAAGGAACATGCACTCACATGCACAAACTCACACATACACACAAACACACATGATTAAAAATAAAATAAGTCTCAAATGAAAAAAATAAGGTGAAGGATGACGGAGGAAGACACGAGACGTCAACCTCTGACCTCTACATTTGCACACAAGAAAGAACACACACAGGTGCACACACACAAATATACCATACACATGGATATACCGCATACACACACATCCAAAGAGAAAGAGGAGAATTATTAAGACATCATTAAGTATTATAAGGCGTGTGCAATCCTAGCATCTGAAAGGAGACATAAAGCAAAACTGTGGTAATGCAAGCCGGTAATTTCAGCATCCAGGAGGCAGAGACAGGAGGAATGCTGAAAGAGAAAGGCTAGCATGACTACATTGTGACTTTCAGGCCAACCAGGAAGCATAGCAAGACTCTATCTCNAAAAAAAAAAAGTGAGACATAGTAGAGCACAGAATCAGCAGATATACACAAGTACAAAGTAAAGAACATCAAGTGCCAACAGAATCACTAGAATCACTCCATCCCCACAGCCCAGGCTGTAGCAACCACACGTTTCCATCATGTATGCTTCTAAGATGTTCAACATACAACCAGCAGGACCTCACACTAGATGTCACACATCAATTAATGCACAAATATTCTGAAGGAAAAGATTTCATACAACACCTTCCATAACTGAGGAAAATAAATCAGAATCTGAATTACTATTCATGAAGGGAGCTGATTTTTAATCTAAATACTATACAGTAAGGGAACCTAAAAACACGGACTATATATTCAGATAGGTGCTAAAATGGGCAAACAACCAGAACAAGCCTGAACCTACTTTTGTAAGCCCATGCACTAAGAATTATTTTTATATTTTACAAAAAGGGAGAGAGAGGGGGTGAAATGGCTCAGTGGGTAAAGCGCCTGCCACACAAGCTGGTGACCTGAATTTGATCACAGGACCCACATGTGGGAGAGGAGAACACACCCTAAGGTGTCCTCTGGCTTCCACAGGCAAGATATGGAACGTAAGCATTTTTGTGGGCACCCACACATAGATATTAAGAGGAAATTAAGGAATTTTTAAAAAGGAGAACATGCAATAGAAAGCTATGTGAAACCTGGCATGGTAACATGCTTATAATCCCAGCACTAAGGTAGAAGCAGGAGTATCAAGAGTTCAAGCCACCATCAGCTACGTAGTGATTTGAGGCTAACACAGGCTCTGTGAGATTTTTGTTTCAAAAAGAAAGAAATCTATGTGACTTAAAAAAACCTAAAATATTTAATATCATGAGTGCTACTTGGGAAAAAAAAATGGGGGCTGGAGAGATGCTCTTAACTAAGAGCACTGCCCACTCTCCCATAGGTCCTGAGTTCAATTCCCAGCAACCACATGGTGCTCACAACCATCTGTAATGAGGTCTGGCGCCCTCTTCTGGCCCGTGGGCATGCATGCAGGCAGAACAACACATACATAATAAATAAATAAATAAATAAATAAATAAATCTTTAAAAATAAAAACAGCCCAGCAGTGGTGGCACATGCCTTTAATTCCAGCACTTGGGAGGCAGAGACAGGCAGATCTCTGTGAGTTCAAGGCCAGCCTGGTCTACAGAGCTAACGTTTCCAGAACAGGCATCAAAGCTACAGAGAAACCCTGTCTCAAAACAAACAACCTTGTTGAAGCTTAAACTATTACAACAGTCCTAAGTAAGATTTAAAACGATGGTATCCTGTTTTCCTATTATAACTTATATTTTTTCTTGCCATTCAGAACTCTTCTGGTATCAAATTTGTTTTACAAACAAAAAACTTGAAATCCATCTAAATTCTAAACTTTGTATAGATGCTCACGAGATTACTGGGATACTAGCATAGGAAATATTAGTACTTCAAAATCTGTACTTAGGCATAACTAAGTTGAAAACCAATTTGATTAATTTTTGGGGGGTGGGGTAGCACAAGGTCTCAAGCATCCTAGGCTGACCTTGAATTTACCATGTAGTGAAGGATGACCTTGACCATTGAGAGTCCCCCAGTCTTCCCCTCCCACATGCTGGGATTACAGGCAGTGCTCACAATCTACATGCAGAACTCCACAGCACTTCAGGCCCTCTATCAACTGAGCTATAGCTTCTCTATTTGGCAGGTTTTTAAAATTATTTTTCCACCTAGAGTTCTCCAACACCACACAAATCTGAATATATGCTTCTAACTGAAAGAACAGCCTTTATGCTATTCCCCCTGTTGGCAGTGGTTAAAATAAAAGGTGCATCTGCAGGTTTCTAAGCTTAAAAATGTATCAGGACCAGAGAGATGGCTAGTGGGCAAAGACATCTGCCACAAAATCCTGGCAACCTGAGTTCAATTACTGGAGGACACAGAAAAGTAGATGGAGAGAAAATTGTGCCGATTCTACATGTAAACCTACACATATAGATCATAAATACAGACCATTAATAATAATAAAGCATTATACTTTGTTTACTTTTCTATAACAATCTAAACCCTAACCTAAATACCAGGTATAAATTATAAAAAGGAATTTAAGCACATATTTAGAGGATGTCACAATTTCATAGCTGAAAAGAGAGCTTAGTTGATAAAGCGCTTGTCAAGCAAGCACGAGGAACAAACATGAGGACCTCTGTTAGTTCCCTAGAACCAACAGAAAAGCCAGACATAGTGGCACATGCTTGCAGTTCCAGTGATGGGGAGGCAGAGACAGAAAATACCTGGACCACGCTGGCCAGCCAGCCTCGCCTAATCAGCAAGCCCAGGTCCCCTGTCTCAGGAAGTAAGGAGCACCACCAACACTGCTTCCTGGTCTCCACATTCCACATGTGGTTATCCCCCCCACACACACATCTATAGTCACAGCGACACCCAAGACTGCCATCTGGCTTCCACACGAATGTGCACACACATGCAGGTGTACATACACATTCTTGCATATCTATACTCACACATACAAAGCCACAGTTTCAAATTACTATTATTTTCAGGGCTTACATTAACCCAGAGAACCATCTTAGAATTAATGCATAAAATTTCATTGGACTGTATATTATTGTAAAGCAGACTTAGCTCCAACACTGAAAAGTACTACCAGCCATTAGGAAAACATGTTCATATTTACCTACCATAAGTGACATTGTGATTTAACTCGGCTCTTCGCAAGGATTCATCAAGAACATCATACATTAATTCACTTGTCCTGTTTAAGAGATATTTTATTTGCAGGAGAATTATAGCATTCTAACCCAACAAAATAGATTTTCAAACTTCTCTCTCTTTAAAAATGAGGATCTACAGAAGACAAGTGAAAAAAATTCATTTTACAGTAAAGGTATACAAATTTCACATCAAAAGAACTCATTTGGTATTTTTATGAGAAAAACTTCCTTCTTTACTAAAGTGACTAACTTAGCCAATGAAGAGATACACAGAGGTCAGCCAATACTGCCCCAATCTGGTCCTAGTTTACGAACCAGCTTCTTATTTGATCAAGCATGCCCTCTTATAATTTTATTAATAACAAAATATTTCTGCTTTATGCTACAATATTAATGTTTCACATATCCTTGGGCTGTGAAGATGACCTTGCCATTAAAGACTAGGCTCACAACCAAAAAATATTTTACATATCCAGATTATTTCAGAAAATATCAACTTGTTTGTTGTGAGAAAAATATTCAAATTCTGGTCTTTTCCTGAAGAGTAACTAGGTTTCTTAGGAACAAATTTTTTAATTTCCACCCTTTATTAAAAATAAACCACTTGCCAGGCAGTGGTGGCACACTCAGGAGGCAAAGACAGGAGGATCTCTATGAGTTCGAGGTCAGTCTGGTCTGCAAAGCAAGTTCCAGAACAGCCAGAGCTGTTACACAGAGAAACCCTGTCTCAAAAAACTAATAAATAAATAAATAATAAAATAAAAATAAACCATTTATGTTTTTATGGCCTTTGACTATAGTGACAGTTAATTGAAGTAGATACTTTTAAAAATCAAACAAAAATGTTTTTAAAACAGTTTTTCTGCAGCCCTAACACTCTGCCCCCAAGAGGCTAACACAAGAACTAATGCTTCTCAGATGGTAATTTCCCCCCAAAATTTTATTTATTTATTTATTTATTTTGTATACAATATTCTGTTTACATGTATGCCTGCATGCCAGAAGAGGGCACCAGACCTCATTACAGATGGTTG
>LOEQ01007783.1:0-14268 GCA_001685075.1 Bramus lutescens | reverse complement strand
CAGCACTAGGACTACAGGCACACACATGGATCACAGCACTAGGACTACAGGCACACAGATCACAGCACTAGGACTACAGGCACACACAGATCACAGCACTAGGACTACAGGCACCCACACAGATTGCAGCACTAGGGCTACAGGCACACACATAGATCGCAGCACTAGGACTACAGGCACACACAGATCTCAGCACTTGGGCTACGGGCACACACAGATATCAGCACTTGGGCTACGGGCACACACAGATCTCAGCACTTGGGCTATGGGCACACACAGATCTTAGCACTAGTGCTACATGCACACACAGATCTCAGCACTAAGGCTACAGGCACACACAGATCTCAGCACTGGGGCTACAGGCACACACAGATCACAGCACTAGGGCTACAGGCACACACAGATCTCAGCACTAGGGCTACAGGCACACACAGATCTCAGCACTAGGGCTACAGGCACACACAGATCGCAGCACTAGGGCTACAGGCACATATGGATGGCCATGCCCAGCTTTTACATGTGTGCTAGGATCTGGTCTCAGACCCTCCTGCTTGTGCACAAGCATTCTTACCCATGGACCAACTCTCTAGCCTGATAATGGTATAAAGTATTAAACATTTTATTTAATATCAGCATTTTCTTCAAATTCCATAGTGATAGTACAGTAACAACTGAGCACATGCTGAAATTACCAACTTACCTGAATCATCCTAAGGTATATATGCAAAGAGGCAGCCATGACGCCAACATCTCTGTCACAAAGTGCTTTCCGAAATTTAGTATGGATATGTTGTACTTGATTAGGGGCAATGAGGTAAAATTTGTATAATGCCAGAACTGCTTTTCTTCGTATAATCTCCCTAAGGATAAAAAATGAAATATAAACAAGGCAACCTGGGCTACCAATTATTTTATTCTAATGCAGCAAAGTATGAAAAAGACAAAAATCTTACTTCTTTATAAAAAAGACCCCCTTCTGGGGGGAGGGAAGTCTATATGTGGATACATGTTCATGTGTGTACATGTGTGTGTGCGTGTGTGTGTGTGTGTGTAGAGGCCAGGTTGTTATTAGTTATCTTCCTCTATTGCTCTCTTCCTTCTTTTTTGAGACAGGGTCACATATGTACTTAATCTGGAACTTCCTGATTCAGTTTCACTGGACTGGCAGTCACAAAGCCCAGGGACCCCATCTCTCCCTTTCCAGCATTTTATTCCAGGTGCATGCTGATAGGCCTGGCTTTTAAGGAGATGCTAAGGACCCAAGCTCGGGGCTTCACGATTACACCCCAAACAAACTGGCAACTGAGCCCTCTCCTGAGCCCTTTTAAGTTACTGTTTCATGAGAGAGGGTCTCACTACATAGCTCAGGCTGGTCTCCAACTCATGACCTTCCTGCCTCTGCCTCCAAAGAGGGCAAATACAGGTGTGAACCACTATGCCCGAAAGACACTTTAACAGCCTATCAGTTACAAAGAACCCTAGTTGTAGAGCTCTCAGTAACACACACAGATTACTTTTGTAATCAATTAAAACAAGACAAATAAAATTTATAATTCCTTGATTCTGTTTTTGATTCATTAGGGCAAAAAATTGTTTTCTATAACAGGCAAATATATTCCAAATACTGCAGGGATAGGGATGCACAGGGGGCACATGGATTAAAAGAAAATGCCACTCTTCTTCCTGGGATTTGACAGTAAGTCAGTAAGTCTTATGTGTGACAATAAGTCAGTCTCACATTTACCTGTAGCAGATTATGTCTAGCAAACATGCAGCAAAAATGAAGCATTCTTTCATTTTTGAACGAAAAACTATATCCTAGTTTTTTTTGGTTGGTTTTGATTTTGTGTTTTGTTGTTGTGTTTCAGTGCTGGCGACTGACCTTGGAGAATCATACACATCAGACAAGTGAAAGACCCAAGTTCAAATCCCAGCACCCAAGATGGATGACTCACAACCACCTGTAACTCCAGCTCCAGGGACATCTGATGCCTCTGAGCTCTGTGGACACTTGTACTCACACACATATACCCACATAGGACACAAATAAATACACATAATTTTAAATTAGAAAAAGGAACAAACATAAATATATATTGAGAGCTTAATAATATGTCCATTTATGACAACAACTGTAATACATTCTCCCATACAACCATGGACTCCTGAGACAGGAGCTTGTGACTAGGTTCACAGTACCCCCTAATTATAGGAAGGCCTTCTCAAGGCTTATGGAAACCTACAGCTTTGTAAGCTGATTAAAATACATAGCTTTAAAAAAAAGGGTTTGAACTGATGAGGTACCCTGTAGCAGTAGGCAACACTTTTCCCAGAAAACATGGGCTATTAGGTAAGATATTGATCAGGAAGATCCCAAAGGCCCCCAAAACAACACAGGTCATTGCCATTGCTCTTGGTTGCCTACCATAATTACACTGTACAGCCTTGCTGACGAAGGCCCCACACACTCGGGTCCTCACACTTGCACACCATGTACTTTACCAACCAAGCAACCACCTCAGCTCCCCATCCCACACATGCTTGATAAAAACATTTTTACATACAGGATTGTTAGAGATTTGGGTTTTTCCCCCCTCTTATACATCATTTATTTCATCAGTTTTAAGAAGTATATTTAACATTTTAATATAATGTCACATTGTGTTGCTAGGTATACAAATGGTAAACTCGTAAGCTGGGAATGACCTGGAAGCTTTCTCCACGATGGTTAGCTTTCATAGTTGTTAGAGTTGCTTTTGATGTCCACTTGCCACAAATCAGAGTCACCTGAGTATAGAGCCTCATCTAAGGAGTGTCCTGATTGCCCGGACTCCTGTGGGAAGGCCCACCCCTATTCTGGGCTGCACCTTCAGGGAAAAGTCATCCCACCCTTCTTTGGCTTGGCCTCCCTCTTGCTGCAGAGTTAGCTACCCTGTTACTGCTGTTGCTGTGGATGAGGATTCCCTTGCTGACAGCAGAACCAGCATTTCCGAACTTTCATTGTGAACTAGGACCAGGGGTATCCAAGCACCTTCTGGGCTTCCAGTGCCAGACTGGGACTGCTGAGGCACCTTGCCTTTTGAAGTGAAAAACTATGGGTTTTGTTTTCCTTGTTGTGTTCCAATTCCACCCTCTCTTATGAAAGACTGTCACAGTGCGACTATTCTAACTGATGAAGCAACTACCAAGCCCTCAATTTTCAGGTGTGATTCTGCTATTACTATTTTAAAGCTGACTTCTTAAACTCTTTAATAATAATAATTTTACACTATACCTGTAGACACACACACATATGTGTACACATATACACACATATGTTAGAGAGATGCCTCAGTGGTTAAGAACATGTGCTGATTTTTTTGTTTCATTTTTTTGCTTGTTTGTTTATTTTGTTTTTTGAGAAGGCTTCTCTGTGTAACAGCCCTGGTTGTCCTGGAACTTGCTTTGTAGTTCATGCTGGCCTGGCACTCACAGAGACCCACCTGCCTCTGCCTCCCGAGTGCTGGGGTCAAAGGCATGCACCACCGCCACATCCGGCACATGTGCTAATCTTAACCTCTTCTTAGGGACCCAAGTTCAATTCCCAGCACCCACAACAGGCAGCTCACAACTATCTGTAACTCCAGCTCCAGGAGATTTAATGCCTTTGGCCTCTGTTGGCACCTGCACTCACAGGCATATACCCACACCAGACACATACATACATACATATACATAATTAAAATAATAAGAAATCTTTTAAATATATGCATGTGTATGTATAGTATATTTATGTACATGTGTGTATATACACACACACCACTGGTTCCATTCCTCTTGAGAACTCTAATACAATAGTGCTGGAAAGTGTCATGCAGATCACTGGGGGAGAAAAGTCACCAATGGTCTTCCATAGAGGTAGACCCTATATGCAATAATACTGACCTGCCAAGCAAGATGTGCCATTGCACTAGTGACATGACTAATAAGGCAGTGACCAGCCACTCTCTAATTGGATATGAGGCTGCTCCATGGGAGGGAATTCATGCCCAGTACTATAAACCTGGACAAAAGTCTATGTTTGGGGGTCATAGGCCTATGAGAAAGCCTACCACTATTAC
Source organism: Bramus lutescens (assembly GCA_001685075.1). Classification (NCBI taxonomy): domain Eukaryota; kingdom Metazoa; phylum Chordata; class Mammalia; order Rodentia; family Cricetidae; genus Bramus; species Bramus lutescens. The sequence goes on along the minus strand of LOEQ01007783.1, from coordinate 10,168 downwards.
TTTCCCAAATGGACACATTGTCAAACTGCCTACTAAATATTATGTTATACCAAGAAATTAGTGCATTTCTCAACCTTAGTCAGCAAAACTTCTTTTTGCAACGGGGCAGCGGTTAATAAAGAGACTTGTAACAAGTCAAAGTGCTGAGAAAAGTCACTAATGAGTGGTCAGCCCTAAACAGGACATCTATACCACCAACACCATCCCTCAAGGTTCAGGGGACATCTTGGAAAAGGGGGAGGAAAGAATGTAAGAGCTGGAGGATGCGGAGACATACGGAGAAACACTTGTCTTCTGGACATGACACAGCCATTGTCTCCAGGATCTCACTGCAGCTCTGGTCATCTACATAGAACCCACATCAAATGAACCAGTTAGCCTCCCAGCGTGAACAGTAGAGACGCTCAAAAGGTTCCAGCCTTAGTTGAGAAATTACTGGCAGTTGACAACTGCTGGGGAGTGGCAGTCACTTTTCTTTGGGACATGGCCACTGTTAGGTTGCTTATGTTCTGGTGAATGGTTCAACACCCATGCATGTATGGACAGCACTAACGACTCGGTTGGCTGTTGTTATTGTCAGTATTATTAGAAGGAGGGGGAAAAGGACATAAAGGTGAAGAGGCTGTGTTGGGAGGGCTTGGGGAATTAGAAGTGGATATGATCAAGATACATTGTACAGATGTATGGAATTGTGAAAAAATAAATAAAATATACACTTAAGTAAATTTTTGTTTTGAAATATACAGTATAGAAAACTATGTCAAAATAATTTACTTACTTAGAATGTTGAAGTTTGTCTTCTATTAATGGAAGAACAGCTGGAATCATTTCTCGAGGGAAAATCTGGCTGACAACAGTAAGGGCCATACATACTTCTACTAGGTTAGTGCTCTGCAGGTCCTGCCAAAAGGAAGAAAGAAGACAGTTTGCACAACCAAACACCACAACAATCCTGCTTACTTAGTAATCTCCCCTCTTTATAACCAATTTATACATTCATGCTTGCCTCAGAACCTACAAAATACCCCCCCCACACACACACTGATTTCATTTTCCGTAATAGTCAAAGGCAGCTGACTGGCTACAGGCCAAAAGAGTCTCCTTTGTTATAGCCCTCAAACTTTTCCAAATTAATAAAACAACTTTACAAACTTTTCTAGTTAACATAAATGGAGCTTTAGAATTCATACAATAAAAAGTATATGCTCATACATACTCATATACACACAAAATGACAGGAATTAATAGACACCTTATAATAACTATGCATACTAACTGCCTCATTTCACCAATTAAAAAAACACAGAATACCACACTGTATGTGTGCTCCACCATGCCTGGCAGTTTGCAAGTGTTTTATTAAGAATTTTGATATTAATTGGGAGGTGGTGGGGCATGCCTTTAATCCCCAGCACTTGGGAGGCAGAGGCAGGCAGATGTCAGTGAGTTCAAGGCCAGCCTGGGCTACAGAGCAAGTACCAGGAGAGCTGGGGCTACATAGAGAAACCATGTCTCAAAAAGGCAAACAAACAAACAAAAACAACCACAAAGACCAGTATGCATCTATTTGTTGCCTCTACAGCATGGACTTCACACTCAAGACACACAGCCTTAGGGTAAAAGGATGGGGAAAGAGTATTCAAGGAAATGGAATTAGAAAACAAGCAGGTGTTAATGTCCTATTAACTGACAAAATAGACCTTAAGCTAAAATTAGAAGAGTCGAAGAGGGAACAACCTTGCTCAGCATGTAAAGTGTATGCTTCACAAGCCTGACTACCTTAGTTCAAGTCCTGGATCCACAGTGGAGGGAACCAACTCCCCAAAGCATTGCCCTCTGACCATCATAAGGTAATGCACTCTGTGGCAGGAGAGCACACACNGCTTATCATCAGCAGAACATCAGAATAGTTTTTTGACTTTATGGTTGACTCTGATAACAGATTGAATTTAAAAATAAATGAAAATAGATAATGTAAAGATGTATCTTAGGGTTTTGGATAAACAAGAACAGCCAAATCTAAAACCAGTAATTGGGGAAAAAAATTAGATCAGAGCAGAAATTAGTGAAAGAGAAGTGAAAAAAGAAACAAAAACGAAGAATCAAAGGAACATCTGGTTCTTTAAAAGGATAAGTGAGATCAACACTTGGGCAAAACATTAAAGAGAAAGTGGACCCCAATTAATAAAATTAGAGATGAAAAGAGAGACATTTTAATAGATACCAATGAAATTCAGAAGTCATTAGAACATGTTTTAAAAACTTATTACACTAAATTGAAGTAAATTTCTAGATCCATACCTACCAAAATCAGACCAAGATAATATAATTTAAGTACATCTCAACAAGCAAGAGTAAAGCAGTAATAAATAAAATCTCCTAACTAAAAAAAAAAAGTTCAGAGCTGGGTGTGGTGACTCATCCTTTAATCCCAGTACGTAGGGGGTAGAGGCAGGAGATCTCTGTGAGTTCAGAAGGAGTCACAGAGCAGATAAACTCTCCCAGACCTTTAACGACTATGTAGGACTAAATTTTCTCAAATTATTCCATAAAAGAGAAAAAGGAAGAGATGCTACCAAACTCTCTTTATGAAACCTAATCAGGATACAAAAAGAAATTAAAGAACATAAATGTCAAAATTCTCTCTCTCTCTTTTGGCGGGGTGGGGGGAGTTCGAGACAGGGTTTCTCTGTGTAACATTTCTGGCTGTCCTGGAACTGGCCAAGTAGAACAGGCTGGCTTCAAATTCACTGAGATCTGCCTGTCTCTGCCTTCCAAGTGCTGGGATTAAAGGTATGCTCCATCACCACCTGACTTATATCAAAATTCTTAATAAAACACTTGCTAACTGCCAGACATGGTAGAGAACACTTTAATCCCAGCACTCAAAAGAGAGAAGCAGGTAGAACTTTGTGACCATGCCAGCCAGGGAAACATGGTGAGACTCTGTCTAAACACACAACACTTAACACACCATATTCAAGAACAAATCATGCACCATAATCAAATCAGTTTCATTCCAGAGGGGCAGGATGGTTCAACATATGCAAATTAATACTTAATATACATCACATAAATGGACACGAGGCAGAAATCACATGATCATCTAAATACAAAGAAGGATTCTGACAAAATCTAACATCTCTTCATGATTAAAGTCTGGAAGAGACTAGAAATAAAAGGAACATAATAAAGACTATATATGGCAAACTTATAGTCAGCATTATACTCTATGTGGAAAAGTTCAAAACAAAACAAGAAAAGAAAATAAGACAGAAACACAAAATGAAGAAATCCAAATACCTTTATTTACAAACAGGATTCTATCCATAACAAAACCTAAAGACTCCTCCAGAAAACTCTCAGACTGATAAACCTTTTCATACTCAACATACAATATACACTTGTATGAAAATGTCATAAGCCAAGCAGCATGTGCCTATATTCTCCACTGGGGAGGTACATGCAGAAGGATCAGGAGTTCAATGCCTTCTTCAGCTACAGAGTGAGTTTGAGGCCAGTCTGAGATACATGAGATCCTGTTTCAGAAAGGGGGCAGGGGATGGAAAGGTCCTACACACATATACGTGCGCGCGCGCACACACACACAAAGAAAAATGAAACAGAGCTGGGATGTAGTTCTGTTGGTAGAGTGTGTGTTTAGCATGCACAAAGCCCTGGGTTCAGTCTCCATGTCATAAACCAGATGTAATGGTGCATGCTGCAATCTCAGGAGGGGTGGATCCAGGAGGATAAGAAGTACAAGGCCAAAAATAAATAGCTAGGCATGAGGTGCACATCTTTAACCCTAGCCCTTGGTAGGCAGAAGCAGGCAGATCTCTGAGTTTGGCATCAGCCTGGTCTACATAGTGAGTTCCAAACCAACCAGAATTTAAAAAACAAAATAAACAAAAACTCTTCTAGATGCTGAAGAAATGGCTCAATGGTAGTCTCTGCAGATGACTGGAGTTTAAATCTCAGTGCCGATGCCAGGCATCTCAGAACTGCCTGTAACTCTTGCTTCAAGGGATCTGATGCCCTCCTCTGACCCCCACAGGCCTCTGCCCTTACATCCACATATAATTTAAAAAATACGCCTTTAAAAGGTATCTAAGACAATTCCATAAGTAAACCTACACTTTCAAATTATTTAAGTAACTATGGCTATAGAGAAATGTCATATGAAAGAAGAAATAAGACTACATATTAACCAGCATACAATATGATACGGTACCTTTACCACTGTATTCACAAGAAGAAGCAAAAGTTCATGACTTTCATGTAGAAATAAAGAAACAGCCAAATAACCTATTAAAAAATGAAGAAAAAGTTTTCATTACTAAGTATCCCCCAAAATTCCTTTCTTAGTAAGTTAAAGCCATAAATAAATCCAAGTGTGAAGCATATCTGTTATAGGTAATAAAAAAACAAAGTGTAAATACAGGGTTAACAAACTTCACTAAGACGATTTCAGGTGTCCTTCGTCCTGCACATTCAGAATCACAGATTCTACAAGATACCAAATTAAAGCCCTGTGAATGTCAGAGTTCTAGTGAAAATCTTCACATGATCAATCAAAATATTTTCTCTTAGAGCCAAATGCAATTATTCAAAAACCTAGTTATTAAGTTAGCATCACGTCACTGATGATTTATTATCGTCCTGTTACTCATACCTTACTTTCTCAATCTGAAGACAGTGTTGAGTAACAGTTGTAGAGGAAAGACACACTACTGCCACACTACATGGACTCACTGTCCAATGAGCATTCTGTCTCAAAAACTGTTTTAGGGCAGATGAATGAATGCACTGACATCATGACAAACGCGATGAACATGGGATCCATGCACTTTACAGAGTTTCTGGCGACTTTTCATTCTGGCAATGATATTTATTAGTTACTATGTGTCAATAACTCTACAAGCCTGGCCTCGTTTAAGTCTCCAAACAACCCTATGATGTAAGTAGGATTACTATGCCAGTATAGAGACTAGGTCAGAAGAGAGGCTAACATCCCAAAGTCTGTAGCTATGACATGGAGGAACCAGGACTCAGATGCAGACAGAGTCATTCCCCATGTACCTGCCTCTCATCCTCACCCTTGTTCCTCTTTCCGTCCTTTCACTAGAGATACTAATGTTAGCTATCCTTACTTTACCCAGGAACAATGCATCCTTGCCCACTGTACAACATAAATCATTCAGCAACTTCTAGTCTCAACCACAAAGGAGCAGCACACCCAACTCTAATTTTTCAATACGGAGGAAAAAAGCTATTACTCCCCAAAGGGAGGAAAACGCTGACTAGGCCAGGCAGCACCAACGGCAGAAGCTACTTCTTCAGGTAAGGTATCACCCACACCCAAGTCACCAAGACCAAAGTCAATAAACTAGTTCAAAGGTAACATTAAAGAAACCTTAATTCGCTGGGCAGTGGTGGGGCACGCCTTTAATCCCAGCACTCTGGAGGCAGAGCTCTGTGAGTTCAAGGCCAGCCTGGCCTATACAAGTTCCAGGTCAGCCAAGTTTAGTAGTGAGACTGTGTCTCAAAACAAACAAATAAACAAAAGAGCAAAAGAAGAGTTTGTTTGGGCTCAAAATCTGAGGCCTAGCCATCACGGTAGAGAAGACACAGTGGAGGCAGCTGATCACACTGTATCATAGGCAAGAAGCAGAGAGCAGTACATAACACAAAAATAAAATTAGAAATAAAAAATGAATGTTAAGTATAAAAATTAAAATGTAGCAAAAGCTATTCAAAGTAATCACACCACCTATGCTGGTTAGTCTTTTTGTCAACTTGACAGAGGACCCTCAACTAAGAAAATGCCTCTATTAGACTGGCCTGTAACCAAGTCTATGGGGATGTTTTCTTAATTAATAATTGATGTGGAGGGGCCAGCCCTCTGGGGCGGTGCCACCTCTGGGCAGGTGCTATAAAAAATGAGGATAAGCGTGCCATGGAGGAGCAAGCCAGTAAGCAGAATTCCTGCATGTTCTCTGCTTTATCTTCTGCCCTGAGTTCCTGCCCTGACTTCCCTCAGTGATAGACTGTGGCCTGGGAGCTGTAACCTGAAACACGCCCTTTTTTCCCCAAGTTGCTTTTTGTTAGTGTGGTGGCTAATCTTGTCAATCTGATGACATCTGGACTCAACTAAAACCCAAGTAGCAGGGCACTCCTTTAAAGGATTTCCTAGGTTGGAACATTTTAGGTAAGAAGACCCACCCTAAATCTGGCCATTATCTCTTGGCTCTTTGCCTGCGTACCCTCACTCTCACTAGCAAGTCCATCAATCCTGTCGCTAAGGCATTACTTTGATGATACAGATTCCAACACAGACTGAAGACTGGCTGAGACATCCAGCCTTGTGGGCTGAGCAACTGCTAGATCCTTGGCCTTCCTGTCAGGAGTCAGACAACAGCCTGAAAGTCACTCCAATAAATCCCACATATAAATATCCATCCTCTAAAGAACCCCAACTAATGTAGCCAGTGATTTACCACAGCAGTGAAAGCAAATTAAGACACTACCAATTATCCATATTTTTTTCTTTTTTTGTTTTTGCTTTTTGTTTTGTTTTGTTTTTTTTGAGACAAGGTCTCTCTATGTAGCCTGGCTGGCCTGGGACTCATTACTTAGATAAGGCTGGCCTTAAAACTCAAGAGATCTGCCTGCCTCTGCCTCCCAAAAGCTGGGATTAAATATATGTGCCATCACCACCAGCCCCAGTATTTTCAATTATCTGTTGTTTTCAAGAATTCCTGCCTATGCCAACACAGTCAGCCAGGTAACAAGAGAGTAGGCTGAAGTCCTGTAGTAGGAGGCCACTTGTCTGTTCCTGGCTGCTCAGACCTGAAATAACCACACAGAACTGTATTAATTAAATCACTGCTTGACATATTAGCTCTAGCTTCTTACTGGCTAACTCTTACATCTTAATTTAACCCATTTCTATTAATCTGTGTATGGCCATGTAGCTTTAGCTTACTGGGTAAATTTCCATCTGGCGTCTGTCTCTGGCAGGGCTACATGGCTTTTCCTGACTCCACCTTCTTTCTCCCAGCATTCAGTTTAGTTCCCCCCCTCTCCTGCCTAGTTCTACTCTGTCCTATCAACAGGCCAGGCAGTTTCTTTATTAACCAATGGTATTCACAGCATAAAGAGGAGAATCCCATATCAAAGTTTCAAACACCAATGAACATAAAAACGAAAAGTTTCAGACATATGAAAACTCTCAGTGGGGTGGGTATCTAGAAAGCACAAAATCTTAGGTTCACATAGCCAGGAGTGGTGGTATAATCCCAGCATTTGGGAAGCGAACCCATGGCTCTATGATAAATTAGAGGCTACTCTGCACATATCAGACTATCTCAAAAAAAACAAAAACAAAAACAACAACAAAAAACAACAAAAAACCCCAAACAACAAAAGGAACCCCCCCACACACACACAGAATTTTCAAGGTACAGCTTGACGCCTAAGCACAGTGGCCACAGGAACAACTCTGTCAGGAAATAAAATGCTTGTAGAGCCAGTCTGAGATACACAGAAGAGCTTTCTGAAGACAATGAAAGCCTACTGTAATTAAATCCCAGAGTTAAAGACGCTTTGAAAGAAATCAATTTTAAAGTAAATTACTAATAAAAATTTCTTTATCAGGATTATAAAAAGTAAGAAAAGCCACAGATCTCCATAAGGGACCAGATGGAGGGACCCATCATTAAATTAATGGGATTAGACAGGCTTCTTAAAGCATGAGTTACTAAAGAACAATTTACACACAAGAAAGTCACCTCTTTATATGTAGTTTAATGGGTTTTACAAATGTATGTAGCATCTCACTATCCCATGATCAAGCACCTTTTAATCTTCCCTATAACTCCAAAATGACTCATATCCAATTTTACATATAGACTTTGTGTTCTAAACGTTTCTAGCGTTGGAAATCTGAGCTGGGATATGCTCAGTGGTAGAGAACTTGCCTATGCATGTGAAAGTCTATCCCAGGACTACCAAAAAAAAATAAAATAAATAAAAAACCCCAAGGACTATAAAAAGGAAAAATATATAATGCAATGCTCTAAAAAACCTAACATATACCAGCCGTCATTTTAAAGTGGTTAACACCTTAGAGAAACAGTAAGAACAGAAGTCTTAAACATATACATACCCACTCTTTTTTCCAAGAGGTTTCCCTGTTGGGCCAACTTGATTGCATGTATATATCCAAAGGAAGCATCATATCCAAGCATTTCACAATATATAAGTCTCACCATACATTCCTTCATCATTTTCTGAAAAGCGAAACATCCAGTCACTACGTAAACAAATGATGCTTTCATTTTTCTATATGTCACACTCCTTTAACAAGGGAGTCATTTATCCTGGTGATGAAGAATTGCCTAATATCAGAATATAGAAATAAAAGTTGCTTCTAACAATCACCAACACTACTAAAGTCAAAAAAAATAGTTCAATATTTTATTGACAATGCTACTATAAACTACCTGAAGCTACTTCTAATTCTATGTGCCCAGAGAAGTTTCATTAGAGGTGTTCCGTAGACAAAATTTCATCCATGGTGATCATATTTGGCATTTAAAATCAATTTGAGCCAGGTGGTGGTGGCACACACTTTTACTCCCAGCACTCGAAAGAAAGGCTGAAGCAGGCGGATCTCAGAGTTTGAGGCCAACCTGGTCTACAGTGCATGTTTCAGGACAGCCAGAGCTGTACAGAGAAACCCTGTCTCAAAAAAACAAAGGGGGGAAAAATCAATTTGAATATATTTTGCCAAATGAAAACAATCTAGAAAATTGATACAAGCTGGTAATATACTCTGTAATGAAAACAGTCTTTTAAATATCAAGCTGTAAGCCAGTTGTATTCCTATCATCCTAGCACTCAGGACCTAGGTAGGAGGCTGAAGCAGGACTGTGTGAGCCCAGGAGTTGGAGACTAGAATAAAGAACCATCTCGGGCCAGGCGGTGGTGGTAAACACCTTTAACCTCAGCACTCAGGAGGCAGAGGAGGGTGGATCTCTGTGAGTTTGAGGCCAGCCTGAGCTATAAGAGCTAGTTCCAGGGTAGGCTCCAAAGCTACAGAGAAACCCTGACTCAAAAAACCAAACCAAAAACAAACAAAAAAAAAGCCCTCAAGAAATGGAGGAAAAAAAATCAAACTGAACACAGGCTTCTTCAGCATTATTATATTACAGGTATGTAATCATCTGCTGTATAAGAACGGTTTTTCTCTTTTTCAATAACTCTCAATACTGTGAACTGAGAGGCATAATTTCATGAACCATTTGGCCATCACAAACTAAAATTCTTCCCCCCCCCAAGACGGGGTTTCTCTGTGTAGCCCTGGCTGTCCTGGAGTTCTGGAACTAGCTCTGGAGACCAGGCGGGCATCAAACTCAGAGATCTGTCTGACTCTGCCTCCTGAGCGTTGGCATTAGAGGTGTTCGTCACCACAGCCCAACCAAAACTAAGATTCTTTAATAGATTCTAAGAATGTTTTATCAGAAAGACATTTGCATAATCGATATTTATGACAAAGTTCTGTTAGTAATAAGAATTATAATATACTTCCCAAAACAGAAAAAAGCCCAGATTATTTTAATATATAAAATGATAGTACACATCTAGTTTTGGATTCAATCCCAGGATCATAAAAGAGGAAAAAGTAAGGGAGCTGAAAAGATGGCTCAGCAGTTAAGAGCACTGACTGCTCTCCCAGGACCCAAGCTCAATTCCCAGCACTCACAAGACAGTTTACAACTGTCTGTAAGTCTGGTTCCAGGGATCCTGACACCCACACATCAACGAACATAAAATAAAATTAAATAAATTATTTTTTAAAAAGGAAAAATATATATTCAGTTTTCTCTAAACAACTGTCTGTAAACCCAACGTATCAGGACTTAGAGGTGGGAGGATAAATTCAAGGTCATCCTCAGCAACACAGTAGTAAATTCCAGGCTACCCTGGGGTATATCAGATCCTGTACTATCAAAAAAAAAAATTTTTTTTTTTAGCTTTTCGAGACAGGCTTTCTCTGTGGCTTTGGAGCCTGTCCTGGAACTAGCTCTGTAGACGAGGCTGGCTTTGGACTCACAGAGATCCGCCTGCCTCTGCCTCCCAAGTACTGGGATTAAAGGTGTGC